>JAVXUP010001494.1:0-226991 GCA_033070095.1 Escallonia herrerae | reverse complement strand
ACTTCGGTTTTTGGGTCTGCTAGAGCAATATGTAGCGTCATTGCGCGTGCAAGCTTCTCGGCCTCTTACCAAGAGATCTGATATTGGTTTCTAAAGGCTACCTCCCATTGCATAACACAAGCTCAAGCGGCATGTGGAAGGCCAAAACAGTATACACACGCATATACATGTATTGGTTATGTCAATAACAGTCTGATTTTTGCGTAAAATGCAGGGAGATCCCACCTACCTTGTGGTGGAGAATGACAAGACCCTTGCCACTTACGGTATTAATGCAGTCTGCACACATCTTGGATGTGTTGTGCCCTGGAATAAAGCAGAGAACAAGTTCCTCTGCCCATGCCATGGATCCCAGTACAACTACCAAGGCAAGGTTGTTAGAGGCCCTGCTCCTCTGGTAAGAAGCAACCTTACTTAGTCTCCCGCAAAGACAACGTAAATTTGTCGTTCCTTCGTGCTAGGAATTAATTTTTGAGCTTATCTTTCCTTGGAACAGTCGTTGGCGCTGGCACACGCAGACATTGACGAGGGGAAAGTCATCTTTGTTCCATGGGCTGAGACAGATTTCAGAACGGGTGATGCTCCATGGTGGTCTTAAGAAGTCCCTCCTTCTATGTTGATTGTTCTTGCACATGTATTATGAATGGTGCCTTGCCAGTTTTCTTTGTTAAACCTAAAAAGTTCGTCAGCTGCCACACGTACATTATTTTTTGCCCAGTTGATGTTGAAGCTCTAAACATATAATTACCTACATCATGTGGTCTATGTGAAGACAATATCATTAGCCTTTACTATTTTATGCTTGTTAAACCTGATGTCCAACTCAAAAGCAAGTTCAAGAGTAGGAGAAGTCCACCAGATATAAGAACTAATTCCAAACATCATGTATTGTCGATGTTGGACTTGACAATGCTCTCAAAAGGTAAAATGAGCCAGGAACATTGCGGTGACTCTCTGTTTCCTCTCTGTTTCCTCTCACGAGAACAATTTTTGTGTTATATGCGGAATTCTTTGAAGGCTAAAGGTGTTTTTCTCTTTTTTCTTTTTTGTGGGCAAGTGAGAAAATGGTATTGCATGATAGTAGCACACTGTTTTTCGCAGATTGGCCTTACGCCCTTTCAAATTTAGGCAGCAAAAATATTTGTCGCTTAAGACAAGAAAGCTATTGCCCTAAGCTATTACGTATGTTAGGCATGTTACACTGAGTCATTCATTTTCAGGAGTAACAATGATACTGCAACTAAGCAAATAACAAAACATATGGAGCATTAGATTTATTAGTTGCAACACACACACACACTTTAACTACCTAGTCCCGATGGATACTGACTCGGGCATGACACGCAAAAAGAATTAAAAATCTTGCCTTTTTCATTTGGATAGGCAAAGCATGGCCTATACCACAATAACAGAGATCCAAAGTAAATAGCAAAAAGTCGTTTAGGATGGGTGCGACGGTAACCTCCTGACATAATATCTGTGACAAAAAATAGAGCGAGCTAGTAGTGTGATATGTAACATGTTTTTCTGTAGCATCCATTTTGAAGTAAGCAACAAATTTCGAGCAATTGGGATATAGTAATCAGACGCCCCAGATGAGAAAGTTGCCGATACATACAGTCTATTTCTTACTTAAGCAAGCCGTAAAAACTCCCACTCCAAGCAAAGCGGCGTCGTAATTTCATACCATGAAGATTTTATTTGGTGCCTCTGGATACATCGATAGGGTTGGTTGTACCAAATCTGTTGGTAAACAATGGCTAGCTAGTACACCATCTGGACCCGGTGCTTCAAGCCCTTTGATCTGGAAGAACGCTATTTTGATCTCTGAGGCCGAGAAGGGTTTGTTAAGATCGTTAATTTGCTCAGGGCTGAGTGTGTGGCCAACATTGTTTAACGCAGGCCAATACCAGATTCGTCAATGTTAGGGCAGAGAATTTGCTTGATTGTTCGACCAGGCAAGTAGGGATATCAGAATGCTGTGAAAAGGTGTGTTGACGTCCATCAGTGATGGCCTGCACACGGTTGTATATGATGGTTGACGTGTGAAAAATTTTCTTGTTTCGGTTGCCAAGATGTAACCAATTAGAGCTGGCTTTTTTAGCCCAAAAGGGTTTTTCACTGTCCAATAGCCAACAACCTGGCATTCAGTTCAATAACTTGCACATCCGGGTTCAGATGTACGTACATGTGGTAGAAAAATTACGTCAATCAATTGAGATATAATAAGCAATAGGTCAATAACCGGTTTTCATTATGATGATGCTCATGTTCATAAGAATGTAGTTATTTTGATGTCCCATGTACACAAGCGTTCATTTTCACACAAGTACACTACAAAAGAAGGGTGTAATTAGCTTTACGTACTCGATTTCAACAAAGGATCTACTTAATTAGATGTCTAAAACAGCAAGTTCAAGCAAGGTTGTGTTTGAGAGCATATTTCTGCCAAAATGTGCCATTTTTGAGGAACCCCACTCTGCGATCCAGAGCTTTTGCTTAAAAGCACTTCTGTACATTAATCCTTTTGAGATGAATTACATACAAGTGGAGACAGTACCACCATAAGAAGATCCGATAGAGATCATACAAGATTTTGCATTCCCAAAAGCTTGAAGTTTATTGTCCTGCAACTGCTATGTCAGTTCGAATCATGCACACGAGTGCCCTTTTTTAACCTTACTATTTTTCTCCTTTAAAAGATTCTTGACTGTAAAACAAGCAAAATATACAGACGCAGATGCAGTACAAGGGATACAGTACAACTAGATTGACAATGCCCATGGAAATCAGCATAGAAGGGTCGTACAATGTACAATCCTCCGATGTACTTACTTCATAATCACCTAATTCCTCAAGTTGGGTTTATGTAAAGGGGGTGAAGGGACAGAAGATGGGATCTCAGGACTTGGGTAGAGCCAAAGTACAAGAGAGAAGGCCACTGAAATCATAGATCATAAAAGCATCATTGAGTGCAGCGTTGATGGTCTCCACATTTCCCTAAAAAAGCCTTTAATCCGGGGATCCATCACGCTGCATTCAATCACGCTTTTAGTTCTGTGGAAGTGGCAGTACTGGATGACCAATATGATGCCACCGGTTTCCCTTCTTGTTAGTTACCTTTCCCTTCTTTATACTTTCCTTTATAGCTCCTCTACTAGTAAGTTGTTTTGGACACTGAAGGCTTCTTGCCACTTAAAAGCACTAGAAAGTTGCAGGGATTACATCTCTTAGTAAGCAAGAAATGCACCTCTTGATGGATCATGTGCAGTTCGATGTCTCTCATGACCGACTTTTCAGATTAGCAGATCAAGTGTTCATCTAGATATAACATAAAGAGACTAAGATGGCTCCGATCAATCATCATACTACATGGTCATTCAGGAAATTGCAAGTCATATAGCATCGAAGATCAACCATAGCTTTGAAGCAAAAACAACACTTCAGTAAGTTACACTCAAATTGACAAGTCGTGTAACATTGAAGATCAACCACATGCTTTGAAGCGAAAAACAACACTTCAGTACGTTATAACAAAATCACCAAGGAAACGAAGGCCACTGTATTTATTTTGTTCCCTGTAATACTCTTGGCGCTTTCGGAGTGGGGAACCGGCAGAAAGAGCTACGAGCTACGACGACCAAAAAGTCTCAGACAGAAATGATCTAAAGCCCTCTCTTGCTACGTGTGCCCTTATCCTTAGGAGTACATCAATTTTGTATCCTTTCTTTATTTTGACTTTTTTCTCAGCAATTCTGGTAAAAAATGTATGTGAGTAAAATTGAAAAGGGCACCTTCTATGGGGCCATGAGACCTCCAATTGTGTAGAAGAGCGACTCAACCCAGTCAACTTTGAATAGCAACGTCTGCAATGTGTGCATGACATCATACTTCGGATCAAGCTTCCGCTGCCAACTCTGAAGGGGGAAAATTGATAACATGAAGCTTGGGAAGCGAGTAAACACTTTCGCTATTCTATGAACGTAAACTTTTTCAAGTCAAGGAATATTGAAAAACTATAGCTGTGACAAAAGTGCACTGATATCCTGGGGCACAGAAAGATTTCATGCATATTCTTCCTAAAACAGTGATACTATAATTTTTCATGCATTAGAATCATAAAAAAACTTCAGCAGGAAAGGTCAATAAAACTCAGCAACCTCGACATGTCAATCACTTGTATCAATTATCAACCTTAAGACATAACATTAGACAAATTCCAAAAAGGAATATATCTTCTTACAGTTGCAAATTCAACCATTACATTCATCACATGTCGACTCTAATGGCATGTGATGCATGTGTACAAAAGAAGCTATTAAGCACAACCGAGCACCATAAAAATTGGATTATCTATTTAGAAAGGAAAGAAGTTAATGTAGAATTTAACCAAAGGATAAAAGAGGCACACTTGTTGAAGAAGATTTCAAGATATGCAAGTAGTCTTAGAAGAAGTAGATATGCAAATTCTTCGGGTCTGAAAGGTGACAAGTACTAGGCAGGCAGGAAAACTCTAGGCATGCACATTATGACTGATACTTCGTATTTGCAGGGTATGATAGCCAAAGAAGGCCGGAAAAGTACCTCCAAGACCAAAGTGGTTACCATCACAGTGCAAACATTTCCGTCAATATTTACCCTATGGAGCCTAACTTGCTCGAGCAATTGTTGCATGCAGTCGGCAGGATGAATGTAATCACCTTCCGCAGAGTCCCAGAGCCTGAAATGTTTCTCCACTCCCTGTTAATAAATAATGGAGTAATATGAAACTTCGGGATCACGATTTCTCCATATAGTTACTAACAAGACCCACAAAGAAAATACAAATTGAAATGTATACTTCAGAAGAGTTGCCTGTTGGCCTCATGTACATAAGCGCAACTCAAGTGAGCACTGAGAAAGAGAGAGCGCGATATGGACCAAATTTATGCATAGCATAGATCAATTATTTCAGAATCTCCAGTTCCAGGAAGCCTTAATTGGATATGAAAGAGAGGAGAGGCCGAGAGGGAGGGGGGGGGGGGGGAGCAAACCCGAAGAATTGGAACAGGTTGACAGACAGGCAATTGCTGACAAACTTAAGTTGTAAAATCAGTATAAGAACTTCGAAAGATGTATGGTTTCGAAAGATGTGTGGTTCTTCTGCTCCCTTCCTGATCAGTAAATGCGCAGTATCTCAACTTGCTATTGCAAAAAGGAAATAAAACAGGGGTCATATACATCCAAGTAGGGCTGTTAAACCGTTAAATTACCTGCTTATATGGCTAGAATCGAATGATAATTTTGACGATTCATGCGGGGATCTGAATTATCGAAATCAAATGAGTCCTATATCACTATATTTTCTATGTGGGGGTACGGGGGTTTCTGAATATACACTTGTCCAGAGGAAGAGAATCATAAAATCACATGGAAGTACGAATCAGACCAAGCAAAAATATATTAAAAGCAAGAGAGGAAAGGAGCCAGTGCACTCATGGTACGTAGACCAACCAGAAACAAGAACCCCAAACTCAAAGCAAATAACCAAAATCGTCGATAAAACTTGATAGTGAGCCTGAAGAGACCACCGCTGAACCCGGAGACCAAAAGTACAAAGTCCTTAAGAAAGACCATTCGACAGCTAATGCAGAGGAAGACAACTTAGTATTCACACACAAGGATAGTTTAATTAGAATAATAAAATAAGGATATGAATCAGATAGCCCGACCTAAAACAAAATTGAAGTAGGCCAAAATGTATTTTCACAAAACAAATTTCGATCATAACATTCAGGTCCTTATCCTCTCTGCGCTCCACTAGTCAATGGTTGCA
This sequence comes from Escallonia herrerae, assembly GCA_033070095.1. Lineage (NCBI taxonomy): Eukaryota > Viridiplantae > Streptophyta > Magnoliopsida > Escalloniales > Escalloniaceae > Escallonia > Escallonia herrerae. The sequence continues at coordinate 221,176 of JAVXUP010001494.1, read as the reverse complement.
GCTATAAGTTCAGAAGTCAGTTCAAGTCCACCAACTACAATGGATGGGATGGGTTTCTTCACTCAGGTTTTGAATTTTCGCTACTTTCACTTCTTGTGAATGCCATTCTTGTTCAATGTTGCTTTTGTGGTTAAACACAGTTTTGTATAATTGGCGGGACTCATGGGACCTTTTTAGCACCCAAAAATACATGCAGCTCCCTAGCTCAGCCTATCATAAATGGAACAGACATACTACTCAACACTGCATATACAATCGGATGTTTTTTTTAAAATTAATTGGAGATAAAATTGGATGGTTTCCACTAAAGGATCAAATTAGCTCAAAAATAAATACTTACACCTCTCCATTTGGTTGGATTATTGACCTTTGACTTTTTGCGACTTCCTAGGATAGAGTTAGTACATGTAAATATTGAATTTACTCATTGTTCTTGCCCTCGCTCGACTTGCCAAACAATAGTATATTCTATGATTGCTATTTGAGTTAATGCAATGTTTATATTTACAACAATCTCTTGTAGATCTTGCAAAAAGTCAAAGGGGAAAATCCAACAAAACAGAGATTTAATGGTGCATGCACAGATAATCCTGTACAGACATTGTTGTACAAAATGTGTTGGAGAAAGAAAGCAAAGTTAAATTTGTGGATATACAATTACCTCTAGCAGCACTTTCTTCTTCTTCTTCTTCTTCTATAATCACCTCTTCTACTGGTGCCTCATTCTCCTTCTATACATGCCCTTCCTTCACAACCCTATGCCTATAACAATATTTATATCCAGACAGATGTGCCCTCTGGGAGATGGGACTCTTTTCACGTTTCATGATTTGTGTAACTCTGCTTTTGTGCGTGGAAAAGGGTACTAGATCCTAATTCTTTTTTCGCTTTGCATTAAGAAGAACTGGCAGGTGACTAGTATAGCCATATAGTAGAAGCTCAAATATAAAAAGCCCTTAGATTTTAGAAACCCTAAATATTTGGGTTTTTTTTTGTGTGTAATATAAAACCCCTTACTCTGATATATAGGAGATATTGATACAGATGGATAGATATAGGTATAGCCACAAATATAGATATAGACGTATATGGGGGGAGATGGGAATTGGGGATGGAAGAGACAATAGATAGACCAGACATATAAAAAGGAAAATGATGAGCTTCTTTTCCAGAGAACTGAAATACAAATTGCTTGCAACTCACCTCAATGAAAGCCCCTGGGTTTGGGCAATTTTGTTGTTTGGATAACTTAAGTGTACACTCAGCAGCAGTGCGACCGTCTCGAAGTGCCACAGCCTTGAAGAATTCCAGTAGATTCACTCGATCTTTCTTAGAAAGTTCAGCGGTCATGCCTACATCAAGGAAAATGACATGCGGCTTTGACTTAAACAGCCCTTTGCGTGAAGCATTGCTGTGTGACACTCTGACAAGTATATTCCCCGGATGCATGTCTGCATGGATAAAATTGTCTGCCTGGAAATAAAATTATTTAAACTAACAATCCATCAAACATTCACTACAATAATGAGAAAATATGAAACAAGTTCACCACAATAATGAGGAAACAGAAACGAGTTCACTATAGTCAAGCTGAACAGTAAAGATGAATAAACAATTCTGACAACTAACACGTAATCTTGAGCAATGAGAAAACATGTTGTGCCCAAGATCCACCACAATATTTTGGATTTTCTGTACTTTTATTGATGACAACTAGTAACTCGAAAGGCAAAAGTAAATAAACAACTTTATTCCTAGATTTGAAACATTGACTTCATAATTCTATCAAATATTATGCCAGCGTTGTGTTTCTTTCATAGAGCCCAAGTCTCAATTTTAAACCAAGCTACGAAGCATATAGTGATACAGAGATGACAAATTGGCATTTTGTCCAAGAAGCTTAAATTAGTATTTCCTTTGTATTTATTCATGATCAATCCCTTTCCTTTGTGATAAGTAGACTGATTCCTCTAAAAAAGTGCCCAAAAAAGGAGAGAAGCCGTGTAGGATGCCCAAAATGAGTGAACCCAAGTTAGACTGACATCTAAATAATATAACTCACAGGGCCCAAGGACCGTGCCTGTGAGTAGAGATCAAATAATAGTCAGACTGTAAATTTTCTAACAAAAGATAGCTACATTTCTACTCCCGATAATAGAAGCCACAAGCGAGACAACCAATCACAGAAACTCTTCTTGGAGCTAGAAAAGTAGAAAACACTATGGTCAAGACAAAAAATGAAGCGTACGCAGAGGACCTAGAAAACACATTGTTTTGAGTTGAGCTCATTTACATATTCTTTCTGGATCCTTGCAAATCCGATTTATGATCAGTTACTGAACCGACATGGGTTCCCTTTGGGTACCAACAGCACAAATGCAACATACCCAAGTACCTCCCACTGTTTATGACTGAAAGCCTCCATGTAATTGCCCGTAAAAGGAAAAGACTGAACATCTCCAATGTATTTCTTGCACATACAAAACAGTATTCGATGACCTGGCATCGTCTAGTCAGATTTCTATGGCCAAGCTGGTAAGAGCTGCATGCGAAGTAACGGAGGCAACCTCTGGAGAGGCGATTAAACCTAATAGTAGGTAAAGGCGACTGAAAAGATCCGACTCCAACTGCTTCCGCATCATAGTGAGTTTGGGATAAAAATTTGGGAAGAGTGGAATTACTCAAGCCTGACATGGCTGTCCTTCCGCTGTAACATGAGTAGAAACTCTGCCCACCATCGGTGATGCCTTCCAATGGCTTACACTGTGCATGGAAATCTTGTAGGCATGAAGATACAACCATACTGATCGTTCAAACCTACAAGCTATTGCCCTCGTCCATTTTGATCCAGCCTATACTTCAGAGCCTCATTACCCTGAAATCCTTGCTCCCAAACTGCCCATTACCATTTGGAACCGACTTTCTTGATATCTACCAGATGGTATTTGACAGTCGTCATTGTCTTCCAAGAGGATATACCTCCTTAAACGTCCAGCTTAGTGAAGCCAGAATTAAAATATGAAGCATGAACTATGTTTTGAATAACTACTATCTTAAATGAATATTGCCTCTTCTAGTATCTCTGATCGCTTGAACCTGCAACCTCTTTCCACCAATCAGTAGAACTTCCTGAAGACTAATGCCTCGTAATGTTGCCTAAATGCTAAATCTTACAACACTAACACTTAAATGAAGGACCAGAGACTCTTTACTTGGTGCAACAATAAATGGCAGTGTATAACCTTCCACATCTTGTCCAAGAGGGAAGTTCCTAGGACGCTCAACGAGTTGTCTGAATATCCAGTTACATAGAAACTTTACAATCCATTCTGCAACATTTCGTCTACACTGTAAGAGCTAACTCAAAAGGCTTTTCAAAACCTTACTGAACAGAGAATAAAAGGTAGATTGTTACCTAAAGTTTCCGAAAGCTGAATCCACATCACTTTGGTTTGAGAGTTAAGACTAATCATCACCAAGTCATTAATATAACTGCACTATCTTTGCAAACACTAGAATGAATCTTAAGTTTAGGGTTTCACGCCAAGTTTAGAAGAGCAACCCAATGATTTTCCCTTGAACTACGACATTATTATAAGAGAACGTTGTCGGACTGGTCTCATCCCGAGTTGTGAATTGCAAGAAGAAAGCTGCTAGAGGGTGGAGAAGTGCTAACCATAGTGGCTAGTATCTTCTCTGAGCAACCCACTGGATGAATTACTACTAAGCCTTGGAACTCAAACAACTTAAACCAACTTCAGTCTACGCCTGAGATTTTAAGCATCTCACGGAAGCATAAACAGAAGAAAAAAGGGAGAAGTAAGGCAAAAGAGCTTCTAACTCTTACTGCATCATTTTAATGAGATTGAAGTCCACCAGAAAGGATGAGCTATGCGCAATTCTTCAAACTGCTCCCTAGGGTACACCCCTTGTAATTAACATTAGCATCAGGCCTCACAAAGAAACTTCAACGCTCATGAGTTCTCAAGTTTTGACACACAAAAAAATGGCAGGGGTCATAATCTTACCAAGAGCATCTTTAGAAGGACATGAGTCCCGATGTGAGCAAGGGCACTCTTGATGGGCTCATTTCCTTCAAGCCTGTCAACATAGTGAAGTACACTGTCACCATGCTCGTAAGTTTCCACTAAGACAGCCGGATGAACCAACGGGTACAGAGGTTTTGGGAATGAGACATCCTTCGATCTGCGGAAATTGTAAATAAAACGATTCAAATTAGCTCCCTCCCTCGCGAGATCAACTTGAGACATCATGAAGACAGCAAACTGTTGTATGCTTTCGTCCAGTCTCAGCCATTTCAATGTGGGCATTAGCTTCGAAGTTTTAGCAAACAAATCAACTAAAATGAAATCCCTTTTAATTGCTTCACCAACGCCTGGATGTCTAACCTTTACAGCGACAACAACAGGCTTAATCCTCTGCCCAGGATATCGGAATTTTAATGTAGCTCGATGAACTTGAGCAACGCTTCCAGATGCTACAGGTTCCTCTTCAAAATTTTCGAAAATCTCAGGCAACTTGCGGCCAAATGCCTTCTCAATAGTTCTTTTTGTGTATGCATAGCTATGTGCTGGTGCTTTGGTATGGAGTTTTGCAAGCTCAGAACACAGATCGCTCGGGAAGAGATCAGGCTTTGTCGCTGCCCACTGACCCCATTTAATAAATGCTGGGCCAGCTTTTTCCAGCGTAAGATGGATCATTCGAAGCCATGTCTTCCTAAACTGATAGCCAAGAGAATTCGCAAAAGGAGCCATAGCTATGCAGGGTGAGAATATCGCTGCTAAATATACTGCTCTAAGTAACAACAATAAACCCTCCACAAGTGAAAATACAAATGAAATCAAGTATACATGCCCCTCTTGAGCATGCATGTACAAACTATTGCTTGCCGGCAAGGATTCCGCCACAGCCCACATTCTTCGACTCCAAACCAGCTCTCCAAAAGTGAAGGCAAACATACCAGGAGCCACCAGGTGAAATCGTGTCAAAGCAAGGCTCACAGCACAAGCAAATCTACTTATTGGCGGTAAAATTGGTCCACTGTAGGAACAAATCTGATACAGTCTTTTCCAGGCAAACTGAGCATGCTGTGAAAATGTATTACTTGCTGGAAATACGTAGTTCATATTAAGACGCCTACTCTTCCATAAGCTCTGTTTTGCTTGACATATTGTTTGTGATGCAAATCCTCTGTTGGGAAGTTTGTATTGTGCATATCTGCACAGGGTGTAAGGAAGTCCAACTTTAAATGGAGGCCCATATTTGTTTACTTCTGCACAGCTGGTCTTCAGGCTTGGGAGAAGGGAGTGAGCAACCCTTGTAGCACTGCCAAATGCCAAAAATCTGCATTTCACTACAATTACCATTGCTTGGCAACTTAAACTATGCAAAGTCAAATAACACCGATAAGTTTTGAAGAAAAAGGTGGCAAGACAGTATTAGTTGTCCCGTCTTAATCACAAATTGAGCAACTACAAGTACCTTTGCTTCTAAAAGCATCAGAGTCATCTAAGAGTGTAGCTATATCTCCACCTCATATAAAGAAAACACATCTGAACGGTATTTTGGACAAAATGGTATCACAGGAAACACAAATAGGACCAACACTTATACAGAAATTTGAAAATTTTGATAATCAGATGCATAGAGTCAATCTGCTACAGTCGTGGATCCTGATTATGCTCTGTTGTAAATATTAATTCTCGGAGTGTAATTCCTTTGATCTGTCAGCCAAACATATATAGCTCACAGATCATTTACTTTTTCCTTATACACCCAGCATATCATCGTTTGACACAGTTCTTAATGCAATTCAGTAGTATTCGAATACTCCATGCAAGAAACATGTTTATTGACATTTTTAAAAACCTTTCTGAAAAAAAATACTACACGTTTGTCCAGCATCATACTCAAATTATCTATTTTCGTGGGAATAAGCCTTCACTACATTGCCTGCCTTCGAGACACTGCCAAAGGAGAGCCTCGAGAGCGACATGGTCTGGATTGACTTCATGACGAAACGACTAAAATAACACCAACGCTTTAACGAAAGGATAAAAACTAATATCACTTTCTTCATTGAAATTACCTAAACGGCATTTTTTCATCCCCTGATACTATCAAAGGCTTCTTCTGTTAGGGGAAAAAACGAGGAACTATAGTCTCTAACAATTAGATGCAACCTCTAATAAAGTCGACAATTCACTAATTCAGTTAAATTTCTAATGAACACCATAATTCACATCAAACCTTCAAATGAACAACTCAAATTCTCCAATCAACAAACCCTAGAAGTGAGGTACCTTGAAATGGCCGCCATAGTTTTCAGGGTATGATACAGGCCAGCATTTCCACCGGTAGATGCTTAGCCTCCGGCGATTGTCCGTAGGTTATGCATGCCCTGATTAGCTGTGTCGGATTTCCGGCGGTCCTCGGAGAGGGGCGGTTCGGGATGGACCGTATATTTGTATGGTTAGGCTAGTGTGGCGGTTGATGAGCTTAGCTTCCTCAAACGTAGGCGCCGTACCGTTTTAGATTCCCCGCGGTAGAGGTGTCAAAACCCTAAAATGGCCCTGGCTGGCCCGGCCTAAAGGATGAACAGTGCGGGACTGGTCCATAGGGTAAAGGGCCAGGGCCGAGAGCAGGCCTAAAAATTGGAGGAAAAAGTCGGCCAGCCCGACCCGACCTTAAAAAAGCCAGAGTTTGGCCCAACCTTGAACAGGCCCGGATTTGGCCCAAATCTGGCCCGAATTTTGGTCCAGCCCTAATTTTCAATTTTTTTTGTTTTTTAACTTGATATTTCTATTGAGGAGTGGTTTTAAGAAAACAATATTAAAAAAATAAGTCATAATAAATTGGTTTATCTTCGAGAATGAGTTTATAATGACTGGAAGTATTTTTAGAAATTACATAAGGCTTACGAATATAATCCTCATTATTGTTCGAAACTAACTAAACTTAATTATTAAGGACTATCTAAATTTAAATCACTAGTTAGATCATTTTTTGTGCTAAGTCCTCATGAACTGTTTGTATTTCAATTGTAACATCGTTTTTTTTCTAAATATAATATGATTTTTTGTTTTTTCTGATATCTAAATTTTATGTCAATATTAGAAAGTGATTTTAAGGATACAAAAAATTAAAATTAAGTTCTACTACGTCAGTATATTGATTAGGTTAAGTTTTAAAATGATTAAGTTAATATTAGTTTTTAGGTTACATTTGGCTGACGAATATAACCTTCGTTATTCCTGTAAAATTAATTCAAAAATAAAGCCTCTATCCCTATTTAAATCATTAGTTGGATCTTTTTTTTGTTCTAAATCGTATAAGTTACCGTCTGTTTGAAACCAATTCTTTTAGGATTTGCATTTGAAATTCAGAATTGGATTTGAAATTTAATTCACTTTCTTTGTAATAAGCTTTTTACAAGCTTATTTCAAATTAATTCTTATATATATATATATATATATATATATATATATATATATATATATATATATATATATATATATATATATATATATATATATATGGAGCTGATCCATTGCTCGCACTAGCAACTTGGGTTAAGTTGCTAGCGCGATCTGGCCGTCCACGAGCAATCTGTAGACGGTCCAGATCTGTTTTTCGCGCTTTTTTTAAGTCCGTCCGCTACATTATGTAGCGGACGTTTCTTTTGACAAATATACCTTTCATCCAATTTTTGACTGTTCAACAAAAGCATATGTCCGCTACATAATGTAGCGGACATATATATAAAAAAACAGACAAGCCCATTCACATTACATTTCACTTATCTCTCTATCTCCCTCTCCCCCCTCATATGCTTTGAAGTACGACTGAAGATAGCTCCGCTTCGCAGCTTTGCTATCGCTGTCGATGCCTTCTCAGCAACATCACAGGCCATGCTCAGGCCACCTCGGTGACTCCGCAAGCCGCGGTCGCAGCCTCCTCGGCGGCACGACATCATAGATCTGTTTCTTTCAAATTCAATTAGTATTTTCTCCTGATTTTTCTCTAATCAGAACTGTTTAATTAGTATTTTCTCTTGCGTGGAGCTTTGGATGGTGATGGTTAGGGCGGTGGTGGGTAGGTTTGTTTGGTGGATCGATGGGTGAGGTAGTGGAGGTGTTTGTTGGTGGTGACCTTGGCAAAAATGGTGGAAAATGGGTGAGATGGTGGAGGTGGCTCAGATCTGTTACTTTCCAATAAGGATAAGGTTTAGCCTTTTGAAAGTGATGCATTTGTTACTTTCCACTTTTTTCTCTCCCGGTGATGAAAGGTCTCAAGTCGAATGAACAGATGCTTCTCGCTCCCCGGTAAGGATTATGTTCTCCATAGTGCTTCGAAGTTCCAAAGACTTCTGATTCAGATGGTAATGCACTATTCCTATGCACCTGCATCCGTAGCTAATTCTTAGCCTTTGGTGGTGCCTCGGCGAAGGTCACCCCATTTACAAGATCACAGCTAGCTCCTCTATCTCTGTAGTGGTAATGGTAGATGATGGTCTAGGTGGTGGTAAAGTTGGGTGACGGTGCACGGTTTCGTTACCGGAGATCTGATACATGAACTTGGAATCTGAATAATCACCAACGAAATAAAGAGCAAAATGACAACTCAGCAATCAGTTTTCTACCGTCCGCTGCATAATGTAGCGGATGGGCATAAGGGTATATTTGTCAAAAGAAATGTTCGCTACATAATGTAGCGGACGGACTTAAAAAAATCGCGAAAAACATATCTGGACCATCCACAGATTGCGCGTGGACGGTCAGATAGCGCTAGCAACTTAACCAAGTTGTTAATGCGAGCAATGAATCAGCTCCCATATATATATATATATATATACATATATATATATATATATATGTATATGTAGATATATCTATAGGTATATATATGTACATATATATATATATATATATATATATATATATATATATATATACGTACATATATGTATATACGTACATATATGTATATATATACATATATATGTATATATATGTATATATATACATATATATATAGCAACCGATCTTAAGCTTAGATAAAAGGAAGAAGGGCCTATGAACAAATTTATCTTAAATTAATTTTTTTTCATAACATAAAAAATTGAAAAAAAATTAATTCAGGCCCGAGCCTGGCCCAAGCCCGGCCTTAAAGTTAGGGCTTGGGCTTGGACTAGGCCAGGATATCCTCACATTGGGCCCGACCCGGTTTGTAAGGCCCGAAGCCCAGTTTGGCCCTGGCCCTCTTCGGGCCCGCTGGGCCGGCCCAAGCCCGACCCATTGATACCTCTACCCTGCTGTAAAGTTTATGTTTGATTATTGTCGCTAATTGTCGACACTTGGTGCCTAAAAGCTTTGATGGCACCTTATTATTCCAGCTAATTTCTTTTTTTTATTTTTATAGAAGTTTCTTACTTTGTGTCCTGTGTTTGAGTTCTACCCTTATTTAGGATATGAGTCACATTTATAAATTTTTTATTTTACCTCAAGAGAGAGAAAAACATGGGTTATGAAAGAGAAAAATGGGTTATTGAGGCTTAAATGTGGAGAGAAAAATAGAATAAAAAAGTGAAAGAAAGATAAACATAGAAAAACACCTATGAAATCTTTTTTAATTTGGACAGTGATCAATGTTATTGCAGCAGTCCAAAAAGAAAATGTGAAGATTTTTTTAGGGACAGATGGAGTAACATTTAATTTATTGCATCCCGTTCAAAATTTTCTTTGTAACCAAATGTTTTCACCTTTCAAGTTGGGTTTGAAATATTTTGCTTTACTTATAGGTTTTCTCGTGGAAAAGTTGCACAAAATATCCTTATGGTTTCGACCTATTGCAAAAGATCCCTTGAGTTACAAAAGTTGGAAACAGCCTCCCCTAGTGTCAATTTTGTTGCAATCGATGAAGAAATCGTTTAGGTTGATGGGGCGTGATATTCATTCTCTTAAAAGGTGCGTTTGATAGATTTTAATAAATTAAAAAGACTAAAGTACTATCATTTCTTTTTGTCCCCCACTCAAGTCTCAATTTATTCTCTAATCCATCCAAACCCTCGCCCTAGCCGCCACCCTCACAACCAAAACCCTAGTCGCCACTCTCACAAAGCCCTATCTGCCACCACGACAACTCCTTTCTACCACCACCTAGCCTCGTGCACTTATGATGTCGCCAATCCCAACCACCCACCATGAATCTTATGTCGTCGCCGCTAGCCCCTTCGTCAACTCAAGCCAAGTATGTTGCCACCACTTGTCCCTTTTCCCCCACTGTGAACTCTGTGTTGCTGGCCCCGTCATCACCCCCAACTCTTGCACCGCCACTAGCCCCCCCATCGCCACTAGCCTTTTGCGCCGCTGCCAGCCCCACCATCAACCCTAGCCTCTTGCGCCGCCGCCAGCCCCACCATCCTCACCATCAACCCTAGCCTCTTGCGCCGCCGCCAGCCCCACCATCAACCCTAGCCTCTTGCCCCAACGCCAGCCTCGCCATCAACCCCAACCACTTGCGTCGTCCCCACCATCTTGATCTACCACCAGGAGCTTAGCCTTGTTCAATACCAACACCATTCATACGAAAAAAAACCTAGATCTACAATTAGGGGTTATATAGAGGGGCAATTTAGACATTTTTGTCATTCTATTATGGGAATCGTCTGATGCAATTTTTATGCGATTCCAGTTGTCTCTGTACAGTTTTTTGTAACTCTGAGTGTCTTTTTCCAACAATTTCAAACCACAAGAGTATTTGTCATAACTTTTTGGTCTTTGAACATATTAATGTTACTATAATGAATGACTCAACAACGATCTGACAATCTATAGCGATGACAAATAAATCCAGGAAACATTGATGAGACTCTTGTCATCTTTTGAACCATAGTCTGTATGTGACTATTTATCAATTATGTACGTAAGTTGTACTTAACTCTTTGATTGGATTCGATATAAAGCTTTTATATTTTGATGTAACATAACACATTGCATGTTATAAATTTCATAGGACCTATTTTTAGTTCTTTGTACTTTCCTTATACATTTTTATATGTAAATGTGTTGTGCTGAGAAAACACACTATCAAGTCAGTGGTCCAAGCAGTTCCAGAATATGCGATTAGTTGTTTCTGCGACACCCTCAACCCAGGTAACATCACCGGGCTGAGTTATCGGCCATAATTACATTCAAAATCCTGTGTTGAATACAGAGCAACTACATCCTCATACTCATACATCATTAATAGTAGACGCTCCAAAATACATCCTTACAAAAAAAAATTCTTACAAACATACATCATAATGCAGTGGAAGACTTTCAAGTCTCTAAACAATATGAATGGTTACAACCTAATATACAACTGTAGTCGTGTGACTCTTATCAACCTATTTCGCAGCTCAATCTTTATCTCACCATTTCCAGCTTGTCTTACCTCACACAACTTATCCCCTTCTTCAACATTTATAGCTTTTTTCTCTTCCCTTTTCTAGAGGGTTCTCCTTGATCAACCTTATAGCATGCACAATACAACATAATGAATGAGCACAAATCGCCCAGTAAAGACAACACGAGGAGTATCGTGTACAAATGATTCAAAAAAATCTGAGGAATAATAATCGTCTCAACAATAACAATGAATTAAGAGTAGTCAATAAATTTCAGCATCAACATAACTTGTCAACTATAATTTTTCTTTCGTTAGACTGAGCGGCTTTAAGATCCAATAGAACGGCATTATTCCCACATCCTCATGGACAAGACTGACTGACCGACGAACTGACTGACTATGCAAGTGAACACTAAAACAGGAAATTGAAAGATAAACATCAACGAAATACAAGTCATTAAAATCATTAGCATCAAAATAAAATCAAATGCAATGCAACTCAAACACGACAGATTAGACTCAACTAGACATGATAGACTCGACTCGCACGCCCTACATCCTCTTTGCCAGTGATCATGTTTCACATGCCATCCTCCTCATATTGATGTCCCATCTTATGGGATGTTCATCTCAGTCTCAAGTAAATAGAAGAGACACTGTAAACAAGTAGGGAACTCATTTAGAGTGCTTTCCCTAACCACCTTACAACCAAGCAACATGACTTCGTTAACGGGGTGGACTGAGGGAAAATTATTTCACCTTATGTTCTCAACAACACAGCTCGACAAGGAATACCGGATCAGAAGATCAACCGGTATTCAGATCTAACAACAAGAGTTCAACATAACATCATCAATAGGACAGACTTGGGAGAAGATTACCGCAAGCCCTCAACAATGTTCTTACATAAGAGGAATGTCAACTACCAATAAGTGCCGATATTTCACAGTAACACACAACGACCTCAACAACATCATCATCAACTACAGGGCAGACTCGGGAGAAGCTTGCCACAAGTCCTCAATGATGTTCTCAAAGATAAGAGATATCGACTATCAATAACTGCCGACATCTAATAACAAAAACACGATAACCGCTACGCAACATTATCATCATCCACTTTAGGTATGCTAATTGAATCGAATCATAGCATACTAGGACACCCATCATCCTCACTAAATTCCATCATACCTTATGTCCTTAATAGCACTATTTAAATATACGTATACTGGTCGCAATGATTACCGGCTTCCAACATCCTAAGGCCAAAAATAGCTAACGACTTCGGAATGACCCAAAATCCTAGAAAATGGAACTTCCCAACATTCTAAGGTTCTCATAAAATTTCATCAAAGATAAGAAAATTTCTTATCCATGATTCCAACAAGATTCCATCATCATTCCTTCATCCCAATCAGATTATTCAACCGAATTTGGAAATATATATACATGACATATATATATATATATATATATATATATATATATATAACATATACACAAATAAAGTCATTCTATTTTATGAATTTGGTTCAAAATCGTACCCGTTAGGGTTTAGATTGCACTTTCTTTCTTTCCTTCTTCTTATTTTTTTCCCTCTTTTCCTTCTCCATTTTTTCCTCCTCTACTGGCTGTGTTCTTCATGGGTACTGTTCACGCATTATTCATGTTTCCAACTTTCTTGTATTTTTATTTTTCCCCTAACACCTTCCTTCATTTTCTTTTTGTTTCAATTTTATCCACTCCTTTTGCTAATCTTTGGGTTTCACGAGTCATCCGAGACTCTAGCTGGAGGTGGCCACATCATGACCACTTTCTTCCAAACTTTGACACCTAAGTTCAACTTTACAAAATTACACTTTAGCCCTAAAGTTTTTAAAATTGCATTTTGACCCCTCGACTTCGGGAAATTATACTTTTAACCCCAAAATCACTCTAACCCCTCGTTTAGCCCCCTAACACCTCATTATCATCAAGATTATGCTACTTAATAAAAATATGCATCTCATTCACCATATTTTAAAAATTACATTTTTGCCCCTTAACTTTCCAAAATTACATTTTAATCCCCAAGGCCCACACTAACCCTTTATTTAGCTCCCTAACATTTAGTTATCACCCACATAATGCTACTTATAAAAGTAGCCCCCTTTAATTAGTCTAATTCACAGTTAGATAAATTTTTGGTATTTTCAGGGTATCACACTCTCTCCCCTTAAATAAATTTCGTCCTCGAAATTGGGATAAACCTCATCCTGCAAACGGAAGCGGATATCTCTGGGGTATCGAAGTAAAGAAGTCCCTAGCGGTCATCTTATTCGTTACTTCCGACGGAGGAGCTATTATCTGACGCCCCGTCACCGGTAACCCTAAGATGAACCCTACACCTTCTAGGGTAATTGTCAGCTCTCCGAGAGGGAAGTGAAACGTATTCGTTTCACTTCTCCACCTTTCAACAAGGGCACCTATTAAGTGCTGGTCAAGTTGTTGAAAGATCTGCCCATGCGTGAAAATCCCAAACCCAATCCCACGCAGTAATCTTTTCTGGGTTCTGTTCAATTTTCATGCTTTAAAATTATCAGATCTTCTACCGTGTTGAGAAGTGCTCTTTCCTACGAATTAATAAATACAATTTAAGCAAAATAAACGATATATAACGTTCCCAAGAATAACAAAGTTGATAAAATAAGTATCTTACTCCACCATCCCATATGAGCGTACTGATATGGTTTGCTTGGTTGTATAATACGGACGGATCTTCTGGTCCAGGGTTAAAATCCATTTTTGGCAACTAAAATTATGGAAAAACGGCAAGGTTGGAAGCGTAAACATTCTCAAACATACAACGCTAGCACAGTCAACGCTAGCATGTGATCAGATAATACTCACATAAGTTCACATGCTGTGTATATGCAATGTACATAGATACAAACAGACACGGAATGAGATTTTACAAGTGAAATCACATGAACAAACAATACGCAATACACATATATATATATATATATATATATATAGATACATTGACAAACGCTAGCACAATGCACCGCACACACATTCAAAATCATGCATAAGCCGCAATAACAACTCTAGATTATGAACAAATAAAGGATTGGTTTGTGAACTTACGTGATTGATTCGTCGATTAAAGGATTTCTTGAGAAGAAATTGCACCGATCTACTTGCCAACGCCGCTAGAAGAATTATGAGAAGAATGAATGAATAGCAGTTTAGAAGGAATGAATAAGGGTTTCGAAGTAATGAAAGGCAAAAACGGTCCGCTACACAGTGTAGCGGACGGTGGGATAAGGATAAAGTAACAGTCGTGCATCGATAGGACTGATGTGACAACTAATTTGACAGAAACAGTCGTCCGCTAGACAGTGTAGCGGACGACTTTTTAGCTGTAAATGTGGGGCCAAGAAAGCCGTCCGCTACACAGTGTAGCGGACGGGGGAGCAGGGGAAAGATGGTAAAAAGGTCCGTCCGCTACACTGTGTAGCGGACGACTGACAGCGCAACAAAAATAAAGGATCTGGGCCGTCCATCCCGAAGGGATGAACGGCCAGATCGCGCTAGCAAGATCTCCTATTTTGCTAACGCTCTCAACAGATCAGCTCCCTATATATATATATTATAAATATATTATAATAGTTAGACGGGCTGATTTTTCCATGGGCTGGACAGGCTTGCAAAAACCTTTGCTCATGTCCAGCCCATATTTCTTACGGCCTCAAAATTTTGAGCCCACATCCACCATGGTTACTACAAAAGTAAGTTCATGCCCATTTTTTGCGGGCTGGCACGGGTTGTCCACGGGTTGCCCGGTCCAAGTTGCACCCCTAGATAAGATAGACCGCCGTGAGAAATGCGCGTGGCCAGAATTTGAGAGGAAGAGAGGCAGTTTGAATAAGTGTTTTTCCCGTTTCAACTATATGCCGATGACGACATTCAGACGTACCATTGTGTTCGAGGGTGTGGGGGGAGTGGTAAAGTGAGAAATGCCATTAGTAGCAAGAATTGTCTTGAGTGATTCATATTCACCACCATTATGGGAATAAATTGACATTATTGGTAGTTTAAAAAAAATTCAACAAGGGCTTTGAATTGAAGAATATAAGGTATGAACGTCTAAATTTCATTGCATAGGATATAGCCAAAAATACTTTGTATAATGATCAACGAAAATGAAATAGTATCGAAAACGATCATGTGATGGATCTGTTGGTCCCCAAACATCTGTGTAAATTAATTGTAATGGCTGAGAGCTAGTAAGAGAGTTGGTGTGAAAAGGCAACTTATGACTTTTATTACAGTCGCAGAAATTACAAAGAAAGGAGTTGGGATAAGACAAATACGGTCCTAGTTGAGACTC
Organism: Escallonia herrerae; assembly: GCA_033070095.1. NCBI lineage: Eukaryota > Viridiplantae > Streptophyta > Magnoliopsida > Escalloniales > Escalloniaceae > Escallonia > Escallonia herrerae. The sequence continues at coordinate 205,389 of JAVXUP010001494.1, read as the reverse complement.
AAGAACTGAACGTAGAACAAGGAGTGACGGGTGACCAAGTCCCTGATGCCAATTAGTGAGATGCAATTTGGAGGTGGAATGGGCTTGTGGAGGGGGTAGAGATGGTAGGCAGTATACATCATTTACGTTGTCCCCGCGAAGAAGTGGTGCCCCCGTGCTGAGATCATTGACCATAAAATGTAAAGGAAAAAATTCAAGCGAGACGTGGTTGGAATGACAAAATTTTGCAATAGAAATGAGATTTTGATTAATGGAAGGAGCACATAAAACAGTATTTAATGCAAAAGTAGCGTGAGGGGTACGCAATTTTGCATGACCAGTATGAGATATGTGCAAACGTAAACCATCATTGATGTGAATTTCATAGGGACCGCCATAGTCCGAATAAGAATGTAGGTTAGCAGTGTTAATGGTGACATGATGAGAGGCATCTGTGTCAAACTAATAAGGTGAAGAGGTGGGCCATGAAGAGAAGTAGCGTTGGCTATGAGAGTGACAAGGTGGGGTGATTGCGCTGGATGAATGGTTTGAACGTCATTTTTCATGGAGAAAGTGAGCAAACTTGCGGCAGTCATTTTAGAATGCCTGGGACGGTCACATAAGCGACAATAAAGAGTGGATCTAGGTATAGGTGTACGTTGCTGGGTGTTTGGGCATGACCAGTTATGCGGTTGTTAAGGTGGGTTGTAGGATGACCAACGAAGGACTTATGGCTACAACGAGTGAGGTTTTAGGACGGCACCCAAAGGAGGCGATGCCATAAGGTGACGGATGTTGTGATGGGAGCAGATGTTGGTGGTGAGTGTAAATTTGCAGTGAGATGGATAGCGATAGAAGTCGTTCCCATGCTTCCATCTAAGAGGAAACAATGAAGATATGCGGCTGAATGGTCTCAACGCAACTACTGAGCATGGCATTGAACATGAGTTGATCTTGGCGATACCAGAGGGCATAATCTAGATTTGGAATATTTGCAGTGGAGGTGATGGATGTAGGAATGGTTTGAGGTAGTGGGGGATTGGAACCATTAATGAACCCCAGTAGGTTGTGACCAATTAGACCGGAGTATAGCTGAGTTCTCCACACTGTGATCTGTGTGAGTTTGGTGGGAAGGTGTGATGGTGCATTGAAAAGAACTATAGAGTTGGCCATGGATCGGGAAAAAAATTGAGCTTTTAATCTTATAAGGCTCTGATATCATGAAAGGATTGAATATTAGTTATTTCATTTCAGTCTTCTTCATTTCTTTTGTAGTAATATATACAGGAGAGTAGATGAGTGAAATCTGGAGAGATACAAGGACTGCGTTTACAATTTGAACATTTGATTTATAAATATTAAATCCAAAAAGACGAGACAGCAGAAGGTCTGTGTAGATAGGGAGGCTTCACGACTGGAGTATTATGTGGCATGTAATTGCTTGCATGGCAAGGTATTGCTAACACTATACACCGATGATCAAAATGAAACTCAGCGGTTCTTATAGTCACGAAGTCATCAATAATCGAGTTTATATTAAACGTTTCCATAATATCTCTCTCAATGTGTACAATCAAAGAATCCGTGAGAAAATCATCATCCACCTTATTTCAGAGTTGAGTTTTGACCATCTTCATAGCCGAGAATGCTCGTTCATTTTAGTGATTTAAATGTTGAATAAGTTGCTCATTTGACTACTAATCATTTAATTTTAGTATTCATAATAATTTATTTAGCTTGATAAGGTTGGTCAACAACATTTACTAATCTTGCATGGAAAAAAAAGTTTAACTCTTACTGTATAGATGTATTACTAATGTGATATTAATTATATGAGCATCGTGATGAATAAGTTAACATATTATAGGAGTTCAAACCAAAAAAATAAAATAAAAATAGAACTAAACTTGATCGATTTGTGTAATGTGAAGAATTGAAATTTGGAATTTAGAAGAATGAAGATTGAGCGAAAGAATGAGAAAAAGAAGACTATGATGACCGGTGACACAAAGAGTGAAAAACACAACAAAAGAAAAACCCAACTAATTAAAGTTATGATATAATGACATTTTTGTAAATATGTTAACTAAGAATAACTATTATTTAAAGAATTGAAAAAAAAAATTTCCAAAGTTTGAGAGGTGCCATGGCCCTGTTCATGAGTAAGTTCTGCCCCCTGGCAATCTTCACGGCTTAAATAGTATTTATTCCATTAAAAATGTCAACGTTTTAAATTGTAGATGTAATCAATAACGGATTTAGGAGAGTAATTGTTTTTTTTTCTTTTCTCAAGAAAAAAAGTATATCATTGTAGACGTATTCGCATTAAGTGCATGAAAATTGCATCGATCTGCATTTGCACCGTTTGTACTTGCAGTCGCCATATACATTATTAATGCATTTGTGCGAGTGATTAGAAATATTGAAAAGCTTTAGCTAATCTTCAACTTTGTTTCCACTTTTGACATACCTTGCAGTCATGAAGTGGTAATTAGCGATTCCAAAGTGGACAACATTGCGAAGGATTACTTGATTCCTGATTACATACTTCTATCTGGATCAGAAACAAGAAAAGTTTCCCATATTCCTGCTTTCCCAGTGCTTGTATTTATCAACACCAAAAGTGGTGGCCAGCTAGGGGGAGAACTTCTAATCACAGTAACCACAGCCATCGTTGGAGTCTCAGGCACGCACGACCTCTTGAAAGGGGTCATATAATGGTTATTAGATATAATGGAGCATATGATCTTTTTAGATATAATGGTTATTATGACTTTTACTCCCAAAAAAATAAAATAAAAAATTCAGCCCTAATTTAGCTCTACCTTGCCTCCATTCACGTTAATCACAGCCACCAAACCTCTACACATTGTTGCTTCCATTGTTTCAAGGAAAAAGCTTTAAGGTAAAAGGTAATTTTCAATTCCTTGTGCCTTTTGTTCTTGTCCCCCCCCCCCCCCCCCCCCCCCCCCCCTCCCCCTCCCTTTTTTTTTTGTCTGATGACATAGAGTTATTGAGGATCTTAAAGAGAGAGAGAGAGAGAGAGCTACCTTTGTGCCTAGGGACATAATTAATAACATACAAAAAGAGAGAGATGCGAATAGGTCTTATTCCCAATTTGCGGCAATCATTTGCGGACGAAGCCGGGATAAGGTATCTCAAGACTCAATGAATTGTGATCTAAAGCAGTCACCGTATAAGTTTGTTGTCATATAGCAAATAGGTCTTATTCCAGTTTTTTTCTTTTCAAGGTTTAAGAGTTAGTAGGATTGACAGAACTTTATTCTGCCGGTAATCATGGTATGGACATCATGTTCACAGTTGGAGACAAAGTAGCCATAAGCCATTCAAGCTGTACTACATCTATGCATGTAGTGACAAGTGAAGACTCAAGCCTCAATTTAATACACTCTTTCTTCTAGATGCTGCTGTACATATATATTGTCCTCACTCTCTATGGGTGAGCTTATTTAATACACCGGAGGATTTGCAGAATAGAGAGGCCAAACACTAATTAATGTGCCTACCAATTCTTTCAATTTTTTATGAGAGTGACCGTAGATTATAAAGTGGAGAGGTGGACCATAGCAGTGTTAATGGCGACATGATGGGATGCATCAGCGCCAAACTAATAAGGTGGAGAGGTGGGCCATGAAGAGAAGTAGCGTTGGCTATGGGAGTGACAAGGTGGGGTGATTGCACTTGATAAATGGTTTGAACATCATTTTTCATGGAGAAAGTGAGCAAACTTGCGGCAGTCATTTTAGAATGCCTGGGACGGTCACATAAGCGACAATAAAGAGTGGATTGAGGTATAGGTGTACGGTACTGGGTGTTTGGGCATGAGCAGTCATGCGGTTGTTAAGGTGGGTTGTAGGACGACCAGGGGAGGACTCGTGGCTGCAAGGAGTGAGGTTTTTAGGACGGCACCCAGAGGAGGCTATGTCATAAGGTGACGGATGTTGTGATGGGAGCCGATGTTGGTGGTGAGTGTAAATTTGCAGTGAGATGGATGGTGAAGAGGTAGGTGGAGTTCATAGTCTTCAAGCTTGTCATAGAGTTCATCAAAGGAGATGGGTGTGTCCCGAGCTCGAAGGGCAACAACAATTTGTTTGAATTCATGACCGCTGCCGATAAGAATGTAGAGAACGAGGTCATCCTCAGAAAGAGGATTGTCAACTAGTGCAAGATCATCAGTGGTGGCGCGCATTTGTTGAAAGTATTCCTGAATGTTTTTATCGAGTGCCGTGATGATTGTTAAGAAAGCGTTTTTTTAGAAACATGACGCGCAAGTGAGATTTGTTAGCAAAAAGGATGAGAAGTCGTCCCCATGCTTCCATCTAAGAGGAAACAATGGAGATATGAGGCTGAATGGTCTGAACGCAGCTACTGAGCATGACATTGAGCATGAGTTGATCTTGGCGATGCCAGAGGGCATAATCTAGATTTTGAATATTTGAAGTGGAGGTGATGAATGTAGGAATGGTTTGAGGTAGTGGGGGATCGGAACCATTAACGAACCCCAATAGGTTGTGACCAATTAGACCGGAGTATAGTTGAGTTCTTCACACTGTGAAGTTGATCTATGTGAGTTTGGTGGAAGGTGTGATAGTGCATTGAAAAGAACTATAGAGTTGGCCATGGATTGGGAAAAAAAAATTGAGCTTTTAATCTTATAAGGCTATGATATCATAAAAGGATTGAATATTAGTTATTTCATTTCAGTCTTCTTCATTGCTTTTGTAGTAATATATACAGGAGAGTAGTTGAGTGAAATCTGAGAGATACAAGGACTGTGTTTACATTTGAACATTTGATTTATAAATATTAAATCCAAAAAGACGAGACATCAGAAGGTCTGTGTAGGGAGGCTCCACGACTGAAGTATTATGTGGCATGTAATTGCTTGCATGGCAAGGTATTGCTAACACTCTATACACCGATGGTCAAAATGAAACTCGGCGGTTCTTATAAGCACGAAGTCATCAATAATCGAGTTTATATTAAACGTTTCCATAATATCTGTCTCAATGTGTACAATCAAAGAATCTGTGAGAAAATCATTATCCATCTTATTTCGGAGTTGAATTTTGACCATCTTCGTAGCCAATAATGCTCGTTCGGTATAGTGATTTAAATGTTAAATAAGTTGCTCATTTTGACTACTAATTATTTAATTTTACTATTCATAATAATTTATTTAACTTGATAAGGTTAGTCAACAACATTTACTAATCTTGCATAAAAAAAGCTTAACTCTTACCGTATAGATGTATTACTAATGTGATATTAATTATATGAGCATCGTGACGAATAAGTTAACATACTATAGGATTTCAAAGCAAAAAATAAAAATAAAAAGTAGAACTAAACTTGATTGATTCGCGTAATGTGAATGATTGAAATTTGAAATTTAAAAGAATGAAGATTGAGCAAAAGAATGAGAAGAAGAAGACTATGATCACCGGTGACACAAAGAGTGAAAAACACAACAAAAGAAAAACCCAACTAATTAAAGTTATGATATAATGACATTTTTGTAAATATGTTAAATAAGAATAACTATTATTTAAAGAACTGAAAAAAAAATTCCAAAAGTTTGGGAGGTGCCATGGCCCCCCGGTCATGAGGAAGTTCCGCCCCTTGGCAATCTTCACGGCTTAAATAGTATTTATTACATTAAAAATGTCAACGTTTCAAATTGTAGATAGATGTAATCAATAATGGATTTAGGAGAGTAATTGTTTTTTTTCTTCTCTCAAGAAAAAAAGTATATCATTGTAGACATATTCGCATTAAGTGCATGAAAATTGCATCAATTTGCATTTGCACCGTTTGTACGTTGTTGTATCAAATCTTTAGCCATTATGAGATTTAAGAGCACTATAGCACCGTTGCCGATTTGCCCACTCATCCTAGCCATTATAGGCTTCACAAAAAAATATTATTAAACCATAGGGAGATTTCATCGTTCTCAAAGTATATTTACGTATGATTTTGGTTCTAATAACAAGTATCTGAGCATATTTGCACTGTCTTACTATTATTGTCATCATTTATGTTTTCAAGAGAGCGTATTTTATGTAAAACTATATATTCCCTCCAGAGAGTTACAATAATAATCGTCTCAACTGTCCCATCTTGTATACGTGATCGAGCAATCCTTCGATCTCCGGTGAGTAATAAATCACTATAAAAGGAGCAAAAAATTGGCATCTTCATTTGTATAGGAGTTGATAACATCTGTATTAATTTTATTTATCGTTAGCATTACAAAACCCTCTTAGTTTTTTCAAATAAATGGAAAGAGCAACATCTCTCTAAACCATTCGGGTCCTTCTAAGTGCCACCTTGTTGATTTTGACTTTTACATGATCAAGAAAGAAAAAAATAAGAATCAATTCAATCGATCACTACCGAAACTGGACTTTTTTTTTCTTTTCTTTTTGTTACAAACTTTTTTTTTTTTATATAACAACACAATTTTTTTTATTGTTATTTCATTCCAGCCTTTTGACTCTTACAATCACACGATTCTTTTGACCAGATGTCTAAACTTATTATATAATATTATTTGGTCTCGAACTACATCACAACTTCTTAGTGAGACCAACAACAAATTGTGAACCGTTTTTCCGATTACATTACGTGTGTGCCAATTGTACAATTTGGAAATTTCTTGGCGCCTAAAAGTGTGGACCAACGCGTCCCGTTTCGCAATTACCCGCTAAAACCTGCTACCCATCGTGCACCATGTTCTTCCTTCCCTACACCCACACGATACAAGCCCAGTTCAAAATCCTTCACACGCGGCGTCATCCCAATCCCTCACGCGCTTCAAAACGGTGCACCTACACACACAGAGGATAACCCCACCGCTCAATTCAGAGCCCAAATAGCAACTCCACCATAACGGAAAAGAGAGAGAGAGGTGAACCTGAAGGCAACTCAGAGCTGAAATCTTTGCACTATTTAAGCCCAAGCAGCGATGCTCAAATCGCCGAAAACTCAACGTTTCCGTTACGTACTGATAGCAAGTAAAGTTTCCATCATCGCTTCACGTTAATCCATTCTCGAAGTTTTGGAATTAGGGTTTTATTTAAGCTAACGTTTGCATGTGTTGTTAATTGGTAAATTCTCTGGCAGGCAAAGCATCGTTTCGGTGGATTCTAGAGATTCCTTTGGGAGCACTGTTTGGGTTCGAACATTCTGCTGTGGAAGCTTGGCAAGGTAGGAAGCATCTTTAACAGATTATCCGTAAGATATTTGTGATTATGGAGTTTCTTAACGGATTATCGCTTCTTTATGTGAATTTTCTGTGCAGGCTGAGGATTGGATCCACAAGCATGGGTAAAAACTCGAGGATATCGGTTCAGAATTTGTTTACTAGAAGGTGCTGACATTTGAATTGCTTTCTTTCTATATTCGTTTACTTTTTTTTTCCCCTGATTTCTTGGAAGAAATCGACCAGGCTTTAGATTCGTCCATTTTTAGCATTGCGGTCTGTTTATCACGTAATGGTTATGGAAGCGCAAATGGTGATCTGTTCCTCGCCTTTAAATTTAGGATAATAATTGTTTGTCTGCTGATCTACTGTTTGTGCATGCATATGGCTCGCGCGCGCGAGCACACACATTCATCTTCTTTTCAGAAGATTTTCTTAACAACTTACCTCATTGTATTCTACTAGCATCCCAAATTTTGATATGGTTTCCTATCGTGGATGATGTTAAGTGAACTGTTTGGTTGGTGTACTTGCAGTCGCCATATACATTATTAATGCATTTGTGCGAGTGATTAGAAATATTGAAAACCTTTAGCTAATCTTCAACTTTGTTTCCACTTTTGACATACCTTGCAGTCGTGAAGTGGTAATCAGCGATTCCAAAGTGGACAATATTGCGAAGGATTACTTGATTCCTGATTACATACTTCTATCTGGATCAGAAACAAGAAAAGTTTCCCATATTCCTGCTTTCCCAGTGCTTGTATTTATCAACACCAAAAGTGGTGGCCAGCTAGGGGGAGAACTTCTAATCACATATCGTAATCTTCTAAATAAAAACCAGGTGGCCATATTTACTGCAGTTATTTCTACGTGTATTTATGGATTACTTGTTTCTTGAAGAGCTTAAAGATGGGATTAGTGATTTTTCAGGTGGTTGATTTGGGTGAAAATACTCCTGAAAAGGTGCTACACCAACTATATCTTAATTTAGAGAAGCAAAAGAATAGCGGGGACAGCGCCTCATTTGAAATTCAGAGGAGATTGCGACTTATAGTAAGTTAACTAGGTAATTTGAGATGTTGGATATGATGTTGTCCTTCACTGCATGGCCAAGTATCTAACACAAACTATGTTCACCAGGTTGCAGGTGGGGATGGAACAGCTGGCTGGCTCCTTGGAGTAATTTCTAATCTCAAACTATCTCATCCCCCACCAGTTGCTACAGTTCCATTGGGCACAGGGAACAACCTCCCATTTTCATTTGGTTGGGTAGGTTGTGGTTTTTTTATTCTAAAGTGGTGACTAGCATATGTGTTGATCTAAACGCATATAAAAAGTCCAAAAAGCGATTATTGTTTGGGTTGCTTCACCTTTCTTTTGCTACGTTATTTCTGTTATTTGTAAGTGCTGGAGGTAGTATACTAGATGTCCATGTGGCATGGGATGCGTCCTTGGTACCAAGTGAGAAGTCTATCGTGTTCCATAGGATTGTCGAGGAACAACTAAACTTCAGTGGGACTTGGGAACGTCCCCGGCTGCAGTGGGAAAGATTACGTCACGATGTTTGGAGGTTAGGATGGAGGGTTTATTGCATAGGCCATCAGTACTGCCCTTCCTTAGAGATACAGATGCCAAATAGTTTAACACCTTGAATAGTCTGACCTTGAGACCGCTGGTGTCTCATTGCGGGAGCACTTAACCTCCCAATTGTCTTCTCAAATTTTTGAGAAGTTGAGCTGCTTCTTGCTTCTTGTTCTTCATTCAAAGAATAAGGGCCAACCCCCCCCCCCCCCCCCCTCCCCCACACACCATATGTCTCTGTCTCTGTGTGTGCGTGTTGTCTGTCTGTCCTTACCCCCTCATCACTCTCTCCACAACCCTATGTATCTTTAACCGGAAAAGGGCGGCGTAGTGCATGAGGACTGGGAACGTAAACAACCATACCTTTGCATTCAGTTCAAATTTGTAATACACACAGTTATAGTGGTCAACCTTTTATAATTTTTTTTTAGTCATCATCTTTTGTTACGTTTCAATAGTGGCTGTTCATGTCAACAACTTTTGGGGAAGGCTGTAGATTCCTGATGCTTATATAAAATTACAAACCTTTGTAATGAATTACCAAAGGAAGGAATCATTTCTCTTTCATGCTTGCAAGTAGGCCTGACAAAATGGGTGGGTGGGTTGGATTTGGGTATGGGTGAAATGGGTTTGGGTAAAATGGGTGACTAACCCATTTAGATCCATTTATTCGTGGGTTAGCTGGGTCTATTATTAAATGGGTTGGTTTCACCCATTTACTAGCAGTGACCCATCAATTTAAACACCCGGAGACTGCAAACTAACATGCGCTGCTCTTATAGCCTGTTTGGCCTATCAGCGTCTCCATGGATTGTAGCCGTGCACATCCCAACATCATTGCACACGCACACAAATCAAGACGGGTCAATCTCTGTTTTACTGCTGATGGCAGTGCGCTTGCTGAGACCATCACATGCACGACGTTGGCTCATGTTGTTGCACGCGGCGGGCATCCGTCGAGGCCACCGCCGGCACCCTGTTCTTGTCACCGGGCTGGTGTGGGGTGGATCGATGGGAAAAGGGACATGACAGCTAGCTGGTGGCAGCTATAGCAGTTGATAGCTGATCACCGGGCGTTTTGTTTTCGCTGCAATGGGAGTCGAGATTGGAGACGACGGTTGGACGGTTGCAGATCTGGGGTCGAAGGAGAGGGAGTGGTTGCGACCCACTGACGGAGGTAGGGTTGATTTGCGGCGGCTTTGCATATGGATCTAATGTTTGAGCAAAGGATTGGTGGTGGCAGGGCGGTGTGTGTGTGTGTGAGAGAGAGTGTGTGTTTGGAAGTTTAAAGTGTCACTAAAAAAATCATATTGTATATGGTTAAATGGGCACCCATTTATAACCCACTTAAACTTGCGGGCAATTGGGTTGTCAAAGAAGTGACCCATTTAAGACCCAATTATTAAATGGGTGGGTTTGGGTGAGTTTTAAATGGGCGGATTTGAGCGGATATATGGGTTTGAGTCTTAATTGCTACCCTTACTTGCAAGTGAGATCCTTAAGTTGATTCATATGTTGTGCTTTTATTTGAATACGTGATGCTGGTTCCGGTATCAGGAATATGTTTAGAATAAACTAGCAGTTTTCATAAAAGACATGCATAACCTGCATTTTACTAATCAACAGGGAAAGAAAAATCCTGGCACAGACCGTCAATCGGTGATGGCTTTTTTGGATCAAATAAGGAATGCAAAAGAGATGAAAATCGATAGGTACATATTGTTTTTTTATACTTTGGGATGTGACTTGAGTATTGACGGTATATCCTTGAAGTAGTAGATCTTTTGAGAATTTTCTACTTTTCGTATATCGACGGTGACACAGATAGAGAACTACAAGAATTAGATACTTTGATGAATTGTGTGTTTTACTTCTCTTTTCTACGTGTTTAATGAGTTTATTGTCTGGACCTTAAGTTGTCTGCTTTGTATCACGTGAACTACCTTCATCTGCTACTTATTGAACTAGCTCTTGACGTGTATTGGTTTAGATATAGCATTGCATGTTCAGGGAGCCGTACCTGATACTTTGTGCTTGAATCGATGTTTAACCATTTCGTCTCTCTTCAAGTTGGAAATCGATTATGATATCTTTGTATTTCAAGATGCTGTGGAGAGTTCTTATCTTACTCAATTTAGATGCATCTCGTGACATGGCTAAGTTTGAGTATGAGAATTTTATGGTTTTGTATATATGTATGTATTCATCCTGGAAGTATGTGTTTCTACGTACAAAATCAAAACTCTCTCTGGTACCCCAGGGAAAATTTGAAAATTAATTTCCTGAGAGAATACTTTTTTAAGATTTTGTGTGTCCTCGCTTAACTTGCTGAGGGATGATAGAAGAAAGAGAAAGATCAATTAAAGATCCCAAGTGTGTAGAAAAATAAATTTTAGCCGTTTACTGCATAGGAATTTATTTTGATGTATAAATGCTGACTTTCATCTAAACTGGGTGCCTATACGTGGTCAACACTGCCAGCTTTCGTCACTTTGTATGCATAGTTTTAAGGTCCGTATTCCTGCTGAGTTTTGAAAAATGTGATAGGGAATTCTGTAAAAAGCTTTAGCGTTATTGCAGCTGTCACGCTGTCATATTGGCATTCAGTTTTGGCAATTATTACATCTTTAATTTGTATCTTGCAAGGGGACTCTGTGATTTCCTTACTTTATGTTGCTTTGGCCTTTTTTTCAGCTTGTCTGAAGCCTAAAATGTGATTTTATGATGTAAGAAAGAAATGGAGAAAGTCAAGAGTGCAAGAATTTGCTGATAAATTTTTGATGTGAAGCGTTTGAAAAACTTATCGGATAAATAGTGGAAGATAGTGTGACCTTACAACATACCACTTATAACAGTTCTCACATATCGATAGTCGGGTTTTGTCTGATGCCTAACTAGGAACTATAAAAAAATATTAGAAGCTTAAATACTTTTGGCTTGTTACATAGTTATGATTCTCCTTTGTTCTCTTAATCCAAGAACATGGGTGACCTATACAATTCATAACTCATGTATTATGGGCATTGTGTTATGTGTCTAGGGATATTGGATTCTCTTTTAACCAGACCTGGAAATTCGCATTAGTCTTTTTTTGGTCTATATGTAGCCAGAGTAGAAATTAAATGGTTTCAAAACTGACAACAGTGCTATCTTTGTGTTTCAGCTGGCATATTCTCATGCAAATGAAGGCTCCCAAAGATGGTTCTTGTGACCCAATTGCACCTCTTGAACTACCACATTCTCTGCATGCATTTCAGCGTGTGTACCGAATGGACACATTGAACAAGGTAAGAAAGAAACTTGCTTTCTGTATGAACACTCTATTATAGTTATTACTGTTGCGATTCTCGGTGGGATGTGCCATATGTGTACTAAAGAGTTGAAAACTTGCACTATCTAAGAAAAGCTTCCATCAATCACTAAATCAATAACCATGATATATGTCAATGACATGGGTACTGATTAAGTTGCATATGCGTGCGCTTTTGGTTGACACCTTGTTGCTGATCAGTTGAATGACCTTGGAATTTCTACAACTATTTGTGTAATTGTGTGCTTCCAATGTGACACCCTCATTGCACAGAACTGAAGAGGGAATTTTTTTTATTTTCTGTGTTGTTGAGTTCTTTTAACTTGATTCCTCTGGGCGACTACAACTTGAAGGATTCATGTCTAAGAGAACTTGTATAATCCATATCTGTGCTTGCTTTATCTCCTTGTTTATGTATGCTTTCTTCATTGCAATTTTTCTCCATTAAATTATCTCAGGAGGGCTACCATACTTTTCATGGAGGATTTTGGAATTATTTTAGCATGGGTAAGAGATTTCTCCAGTTGTTTAGTTGGATCGATAATGCATCTATTTTCCTATGTTTTTGTTGAATAAGAATCCATTTTGAACTCTCAGAAATCCTTGAAACCTGTTGAAACTTATTTCCACATATTCATTTTAAGGATTTTCCTTACTACTTTGTGTAAGGAAATTAACTACCATTTAAGTAACATTTCTAAGGCTTAAACAAGTAAAACTAGAAGACCAGTTCAACTGGTTTAACCAGCTGGTTTTTACTGGTGATTTAACAACTGACCAAGTTGATGACTGTAGATGAAAATATACTAATTAAGGAGAACTGATCACATGCTTGTCATACTTGAGCATTGCTGTTCATTGTCTGTGTCTTGATATAACGAGACTTGCGTAATCATTGCATAACCACGAGGAGATATGATGGAGTAACCTAGATACGTTCTGAAACATGCAGTATATGCATAATCTTCATCTCCTCTGCAAACGAGCTTTATTTACTGTATGTACTTCAACTATTTTTGCAAGTCTTTATGGTATGGAAATATTTCATACAGAAAACCATGACTTTTGGCATTTATTGAACATGTACAGTAACAACCTGGTCAATGGCCCCACTAAAGGGCAATCTCCCTCAAAAGACTAGCAAATTAGATACTTATGAGATCAAGGCAGGATCTTATAAAATCACTAGTTATCCCACATCCAATGTGAGTTTTCACATTCTCCCAGCCTCATGCCTTAGTGTCCCGCTAAGGCCCAAAGTTGAAGTGTCCCGCTAAGGCCCAAAGTTGACCTTGTCACACAGCCATAGTCTTCCTCTCTAGCCATTGTTGGATAGTAGTAGCCATTGTTGAATAGTAGCGGCAACCCAATCAGATCAGCCTGATTCGAATATGCCTTCGTATCCCAACTCGACATAAGCGGCACTTCTAAGATCATAGGGTTTTATGAGGCCAATTACAAGTTATCCGACATCCACATGAGATATCACAAATACATAAGCATTATTTTTCTAGTTGATATGCCTTATGAATGATGCCTTTGCTTCAAGTCCTTAGTGACGCAAGCCATGAGAAAATACTTTCATGTGTTTTTCTTTTTCGCCTTTAATTGCTTTAGATGATTATTAACCTGAAAATACTTTCTGATCACCTTACCACTTTTCTAATGTGACTTAGTGAATGCTCTTTATACATCTTAAAACCTTCTTAACGAAAATCAATGCTTTGCTTTTTGTCATTTATCTTTCCTTATCTATTAAGGAAATCATGATGTCTGCAAGTATCATTTGACGCATGTTGCTGAGTTGATTATCGGTGATGCAGGAATGGACGCCCAAGTATCATATGCATTTCACCGGGAAAGGAAGTTGCGTCCGGAGAAATTTAAAAATCAATTAGTCAACCAGGTGAGTTTTTGCTTATCTGCTCCGTTTTGAAGCACGATTTAGGTTCTAAATGATATTGTTGTTCTCATACCTGTTGTATGTAACTTACTATTTCAAGTTCTAAACTCAAATAGGTTAAATCGTGGATATTGATGGGGTGGGTTTATGGGAGTTCTCTTATCTTATTTCCGACATAGATAAGTGTGTTGGCACTACTTTTATGTTCGATTTGATGTAAAGAAGCAAATCTGTGGATACAACGGGTACGAGAACAATTCCCTGAAGTTGATGTAAAGAGGCAAAAGTGCTTCTTAAACGTAACTCTGCAGTCATTCTTAATTGTTAGTAATTCATTTGTCTGAATCTCAATTACCTGAAGTGGTATAAGTGAAAAATCTCTACACTGTTAAGTTCATCGTATCCGTATCCTTATAGGTTCTACTTTATTAGTCAATAAAAGAAAGCTCTATATTTATTCATTTGCAATGCTCCCATTTTCCCAAAAATATTTATCCCTTAGTGACATCCCGAGTTAATGATTCCTTGAGTAATCCAGCTTAGAATACACCAGTGGGGACATAGGAAACATAAACCAACTCGTAATTAACATTGCTTCAGTATATCTTCCTCTTGATAAAGTGCTTTGTAAATCAGCATCTCACACTGGATCATTGTAGTGTGTATTTCAATGTCTAATGGGTTTTTAACTGAATAATGTGTCTGCATCTTAGTACAAAATATTTCTTCGTATATACTGTTTTAATTTACTAATCTGAGCACAGAAAGTCTTCTTTCTTCTTCTTCATTTTCTCTTGTTCGGTGTGCTGTTCGTAATATATCTTTATGCTTGATCAGAAATCTCTGTAAGTGAGCCACTTTTTGTTTTTCTTTCTTATTTCATGATTTACCAGAGTACATATGCAAAGCTTGGAGTTACGCAAGGATGGTTTTGTGCTTCTCTTTTTCATCCAGCTTCCCGGTGAGTAAATAGATCGATTATTCCATTTGCTTTTAGGGCCATGTAACTATCTTGAGTAGCTAAAGAAGGTTACAATAATGTACGGTATAATTCCGTGTTATCCAGTCTATATCCTTTGTTCTATTCAAGTTCTTCAAACTCTACGATAGATCACATGATAAAAGGTGCGACTGAAGTGTAACTTCATGGCCCAGTATTTTTGCATATTGAAAAGGGTAATCTTATTTTTTCTGAAGTTGCTATGAAGCATGCATTAGTTTTCTCAGTGTCCATGTGTCTGGTGATAGCAAACCTTATCTCATCTTCAGAATATATTTATCATGCATCTTAAGTAACCAAGTGTTTAATGGTGTCTTGATGCCTGTGAAAGTGAGGTGCCTATCACAATGGCCTAAAAAAACTTGAGAGGTGGCACTGCATTTGAGCCCAAGTATAGTATTATAAAGAAAAGGAGTGACATCTTCTTTAAACCAGCTAATTTCTTGGGTCACTTTCCATATTACATGCTTATGTTTGCATAACAACTTTTATTGCAAATCAAATTGGCTCTCTTGTCCATACATTGGTTTGGTATTATATAATGATTTCATGTGCTAAGCTAACCTCAAAGGCATGAATATGACAACTTGGTTGTCTAGGAAATTGATTTTTTTTATCCAGTTTGCCCTAATCTTTGAATGCTAATGTTTAGCGCCAATAGATTATTGACTAATGGTGAATATTTTATGAAGAACTGATTGATTATAAAACAGGAACATAGCACAGCTGGCAAAGGTTAAAATCATGAGAAGACCAGGCCAGTGGGTTGACCTTCACATACCTCACAGGTAATATCAATTAAAGGATTTCTATCTTACTTTGTTGACCATACTTCTTTTGATCTCATATGGGTGAATCTGCTCGCCTTTTTTCATTTTGTCCCCAAATCTGTAAAAGGACACAGCCCTCAAATTGCGTAGTTTAAGAATCACGATTTGCCAAGTTTTCACATGAAATACATCTATCTTTTCAAAGAAAGGTCGAAGTAAAAGATGTCCTTGCTGGAAGAGTCGAGTTGGGTTCTTACATTGGAGGTATCCCAAGAGAACTAAAACTTATTTTGCACAAGTGAGATGTAGATTTGACGCGAGATGGTGAGAAATGGACTTTGATAGATCGATTGAATTTCATACAAACTGAATTCCTAGGAAAGATAACTATCTGATGGATGAAAAGAAGAAAGGACCTAAATGGGGATCAAATGCCCAATTCTCTTATAATTTATAGCGGTAAGTAAACTTTTGTTAACGATTAGTCCATTACAATACTACAAACCAGATGTCCTACTATCAAAGTCTCTTGACCATGGCTTTCTGCACCACGACAATGAATGTTTGACGATTCACCAAAGGTATATCAGCCGCCGGCAGGTCAATTTGAAGTAAAAGAGCTTTGGGTAAAATTTCTGGATTTTTAGAAGTTCAGAGAGTTTTGGGTCTAAGTTTCTTGTTTTTATAGGTTTTGAGGGCAGAATGACGTGTTTGTCTCCTCTCCTTTCTTAGTTACGTATGATCTTGAACACATTTACTGCTTCAGTCGTGATCAGAATTAAATAGGCCGTTAAGCAGCACGATCCAGATTATTCGCCAACCGGGGGTTGTAGAGAATTAGTTTGAAAGTGGGGTTGCTTTTCTGTTTGGCCTCGAAAAGAAATACGGCTCCTATATGTTTTCCTGGTGTATGTGTTTCTTCTGCCGTCAATAGCAATGCTTTCTCTCCGTATATAGTTGAATCATCGCCAATGAATATAACTATAGCAAATTCCAAGCTCTTTCATTTCCTTGTAAAATCTGAATTTAGTCATTTCCGAGCAAATTACGACGATGAACAAAAAGCAAAACAGAAGGACCTTCAGGAAACAAGCACTATGCAAAGTCCTTGATACTAGGTTTATCTGTTTGAAAAGCGGAAACAGCCTCCACCAAGCTGGGGTAAGGCTGTGCATATAACACGATGGCAGGAAATACTTACAGTTGAGGAATTCCTTCCTTTCCGTATTTCAATCCTGTGCCACTATGATGAGAGATGATACAGAAATTGTGGGTTCATAATTCATCAGAAGCTTATTAATAGTATAACTTTGCCGAAAAACATTTAGATAGGTACTGATCTTTGTATTTAGCTCAACCCTTTTAATTGAGTAAATCATGTTCAAGGTTCTGCTCTCTATCTTTGCCATTTCATATGCAGCATCAGGTCAATTGTTTGCCTCAACTTACCCAGTTTTTCTGGTGGACTTAATCCCTGGGGAACACCTAACAAGAAGAAACTTCATTCGGTTAGATTTGATTTGTCTTTTATCTGCTATTGTCATAAGTAGAATGCTAAAGTTGGATGTCTCGCACTGTCAAAAATTTTTCATCAATCTTTTGAATATAGAATTTCACTTTCAACAGAGAGACTTGACTCTTCCATATGTTGACGATGGCCTTATTGAGGTTGTTGGTTTTCGAGATGCTTGGCACGGGTTTGTTTTGTTTGCTGCAAACGGGCATGGGACTCGACTCGCTCAGGTGCATGGTGGTTTAACTATGTTGGTGTAGGCCTCTGTGCGTTTGTCTGCATGTCTGTATGATGTATAATTATTAGGAAAAGTACTAAAAAGTCCGTAGAATTTTTTTTTTTACTCAAATACCTTCTAAATAAGTTGCTAATCCACAAACCCCAATAACTAGACTTATACAATGCTAGAAAGCCCTACTGTCAAGTCCTATGCACACACTGTTGTAAGTGTCAATTTTTTAGACTAGAATAGCGTTGAAATAATGTTAAATCTGGTAAGGGCCTTCCAGTCGTGTTCATTCCTGGTATCACCGCCAACGGGCAATCTCTCTTTTTGCTCCCCCTTTTGCCAATGCTACCATGGGATCTCTGCTGGCCAAATGGATTGGTTACAACAGAAAACAGGGATTTCATTAAAAGTAAAAAATATTTTTATCAGAAGTCCATCTTCACCCAATCCGTGTTACCAATAGTCCATCTTCACCAGAATCCCATTAACTACACGGTGAAAATGTCCGAGTTTGTAACTCTTCATTGGCAAGTGCTGGATACCTTTATGCAAGTAGGGGGCTTAAGGTAATACTACCATAAACCAGATTTGAAAAAGAAGGCTGCGCAGTGATTATATTCAGTATACTAATTACTAATAGCTTACAGTGAATCAAATGACCTTATCTAAATGTTTTATGTACTGCTTAAGTGGTACCAATGTCGTACCGCTTACTACCGACACTTTTCGGCGGCGTCATAACCTCTCTCAACCAATAACATAACTCCCCAGGTTCTCCTACACTCAATGCCACTGCAACCAATGCGGCATTCCGTATCTCCTATTGCATCACCTTTAGCGGCCACTACTCCACCGCTACCATCTCTATTCGTGGTTACAACTCCTTTGTCGCCTCACCACTTACGACTCACACCGTGCTAAATAGATCTCAGGCAAATTAATGGAGCTGTTAATTAGACTTCCAGGACATTTTGTTCCAAATGCTTAAATCTTCTATGGTGTTTGCGATATAATTGACCGTTTGTTTTTGGTATTATACATTTACATTTGGTTTTTGCGGATATACTAAACTTTTGTTCGACTTCTTGGACTATACATTTTACAAGGACTTTTTGGTATTTTTCTCTAATTGATAAGATAGAAGTGTACGTTCTTCGTTTCTTCATTGTAAGCTCCCATGTTGACTTTTTTTTGCATGTAGGCTAGCACAATTCGTTTCGAGTTTAACAAAGGCGCAGCTGACCACACATTCATGAGGGTTGATGGGGAACCATGGAAACAACCCCTTCCCATGGATGATGACATTGTTGTTGTCGAAATCTCGCACTTTGGCCAAGTAAGCATGCTTGCCAACCCACATTGCCGTTCTAAAAGTGTAAATGCACCTTATTCACCGTGCATTCCCGAGGACGATGACCATGATAGCTGCGAAGAAGATGACTTGGATGAAAAATGGGAAGAGCGAAAAAGATTTGGTGCAGCAGATACTTTCTGATTATCTGAAGGGTTTGATATTTCTCATCTTAGTTAGTCTCGCTAGATTCTGCTGCGTTTCTCAAGGTCCATAAGAAGCACAGCTCATGTGGAGTCAATGAACCAATAAGAAGCACTCACCAGACGGGCCTCGCTAAATACTGAATAAATAGTGACAGTTTCTACCCTTGGCCCCTAAAATTGTCTCTCAAGGTTGGCTCTGTCGAAACTGTGGACCTCACTAGATTGAAAAGCTTGGCTTAAGACAACTTTAGGGACCAAGGATAGGCACTCGATCACAATTCATTCGTAAAAATCAAAAGCATCTGATGATAATTGACCCACAATTCTAGACTAGTATCATCTCTCACCTTAGTGGCACAGGATTGACATGCCAAGGGGCAAAATTCCTCAACTTTCAAAGTGTTTGCCACCATCGTGTTGAGGTACATTTTCCTTCAGCACAATTAGAGTCAACTGCAGTTTCTTTGGTTCAAACATAGTTCTACCGTGGCCATGGATGACTGAGATACCTTGATGATGTGCAAAATCCTGTATAATTCTGTTGACTTCATGTGCTGTATGTATATAAATACCAACTCCACGGTGAATACCATTCTTCTATTTACATACTGTTAGATTAACAGATGGTAGTCCACAGTGAATACCATCCAGACACTGTTAGATTAACTGATGGTAGCCTCGATTCGTTTTCTTATTGTTCAACAGATATCCTGGTATTGAATCCAGCATGTCACTATTCATTACGCCATCAAAAAGATGGACTGTCCCAAAAAGCTAGGCCATTTGGTATCCCTTCTCGTCTAATAAATTATTTGGTCTGCTGCTTTCGAAGTGTGTAAACACTAGTATGCAACCGTCGCACCCTCCAACACCGAGACCGAATTCAAGGCGCGATTGGTTGCACTTTAATTGATTGACATCATTGTTATTGAGGATTCCCTCCGCCAAAACCTCCTCCATTGTGGCGTGAGACTACTGAACAAGCAACTCTTACACACGACAAGGATACAGAGGCGTAATCCCAAACACATAAAGACCAATATCATCACACTAAGTGCATAGCTAATGATATGAGATAAGCTGGACTACCCGGAAGTTCCAAGGGATTTGACAGAATACGTATAGTCTGATGCTCTCGAGGTTGAGGGCTATATTTCAGAACCTTACTCCTGACCTAGAAGGAAACGTGATCGCTCATATTCAAGAGTTGATTGAGATAGAGAGGGAGTGCGGGCTTGTGGTTATCTGACGCGAGGTGAATTGCTCGCAACCTAGACCGGTGGTATACAAACACTAGAATCTCCACCAGCTGAAATCTTTCGAGATCTAGAGAAAGATGCTGGATGCTTTAAGCACCCATTCTTCTACTTCAATGTTATCGTTTGCTCAGTTAAATCTCTTTCAGCGCACCAAAAAAAAAAAAAAGAGCGCCACCTGAAAATACATATTTGCCTCAGCATTCGGTCAAATCCAGCAGCTATCAAAGCCATCTGCAATCAGTACGAAGTACCTTCATTCAACGTTATCTCTTAACAGGAAAAAAAATCTTTACTGCAGCACGTTGCAAAACAATATTGCCTTAATATACACT
Organism: Escallonia herrerae; assembly: GCA_033070095.1. Classification (NCBI taxonomy): domain Eukaryota; kingdom Viridiplantae; phylum Streptophyta; class Magnoliopsida; order Escalloniales; family Escalloniaceae; genus Escallonia; species Escallonia herrerae. The sequence goes on along the minus strand of JAVXUP010001494.1, from coordinate 184,788 downwards.
GCTTCACGAGCATAACAAGTAAAGGCCACCAGGCAACCAAGTACCTTTTACAGAGCAAATTGATCACATTTCAGTTCAAACGAGCACACACTCACATGCAAAAGCTAAGGTGATCGGCTAATGCCATTTTCCCGATCAATAACCGCTTTGCCAAAACCATGTCATGCATACGGAGGCTGCGCCACTTGTTTTTTTTTTTTTTGAGTTTTATGTTTGTCCACACCAAATAGACATCGCCAATTATACAAAATTAATCTAAACTACGTTGTTCAAAACACGCCATAGAAAATTACACTAGAACGTGGTATATTATACGTAGTTTTTCTCATCGGCACACTAGTAACTTGCTAGCAAAAAAGATAAACCTCCAATATTCCAGGGCCTACACTCGGCATGGCAAAACCGTGAGCCCATCTAAAGTTGCTGCTGTCTCAGTTTCTGACCCTTATTCTCTTTGCTGGTTTTTCTCTCTTCCCCAAGTGTCCCGGTTCAAAGGCTTAGGGAAGAGTTAGATGTGTGAAAACGGGGGGCTTTCCTATCTTTCTCCCTCTATATAAGAGAGCTTCGACCCTCCGTTATGCTTCAGTACACCACAAATCAAAAACACCCAGTTGGCTTTGGTTTCAAAGTTAGAGACAAAAAGGTTGAAAGATGAGTTCTACGAGCAGAGCTTGGGTTGTAGCAGCAAGCATTGCAGCAGTCGAGGCGTTGAAAGATCAAGGTTTCTGTAGATGGAATTATGCTCTGAGGTCGATACATCAACACGCCAAGACCAACATCAGGTCATACTCTCAGGCCAGGAGACTGTGTGCACCATCTACAGCCGTGATGGCTGGTGAAGAGAAGGTGAAGCGCTCGGAGGAGTCGCTGAGGAAAGTTATGTACTTGAGCTGTTGGGGTCCCAACTGAATCTTGAACAATTTTGTACATGATAACTGCATGACATGATGCTAACTTTTATCCTAAGTGTATGACTTTGTTCCGTTACCGGACTTTCGGTTTTAAGTTCTTGATTTTGCCTTGGTGCGCTAGAAGAGAAAAGACGTTATAGCAATTTACATATCCAGCTCTCAAAGAAATATGCTCAAATTCTTAGGGCTGTACGCTTACGATTTTCTGTTTTTATTTTTGTAATGATGATAAAAAAGATGCCTTTTTTCGTGTATGTTTACGTTTTTTCAGTTCCGTTTTGGATAAAATTTTCAAATAGTGTCAAAAAAGGCGAAAACACCCACCGGGTGTTTTCAACTTTTTCCTTGAGCTGTATTCTCTTTGTCAGAGAAAACAAAATCAAGTCGCTGTTCACAATCTCGGGCATGCCTTCTGACGCACCCTAGCTCTTCCGTCAATTCATGATAGCCGCTCTCACAGCTTTCTCCTCTGCTTTCTCCGCTGCTTTCTCTGCTTTCTCCTCTCCTTTATCTCCTCTAGATTTCCATGAACAACCCATCTTACAATAATTCTCAAGAAGCCAAACCCAGATCTGAAGGCGTCGTCGAAGGAGAACCTGCAGGTGCACCGGAAAAATTACCCACCTCTGGCTGCCAACTATCCATTCTAAACACGACAAAGTCGCCGCCGGTACCCGCCGTCTCCGAAACAAGCACTCACCATTCCGTAGTCGGAGAGAACGACGTCCCCTCTCCTGCCCAGATCCTCAAGGTACGACCATCTCTCTCTCTTTTAATTTCTCTTTTGTTGGATCAATTAAGCATATGCGCCATTCAGTATAGAATTTGTTCAAGGATTGTTAGCTTGAGGTGGTGCGTCAATTCTTTGGGGTTTGGGCAATTTTACATGGATGTTTGTGTTGTGATCGGTGATATATAGAGATGAATGGTATGCGTCCAACGAGGTTGACTGCAAGATTGGGATACAGTTCTGTTGTGTTGTGTTCTATGTTTTGTTCACGGGAGTGTTGTATGCAAGTGTCCGGCTGGTTTTGGATTTGCCTGTTTGTCCCCAAGTGGTTTTGGATTTGCCCAGTTGTCCCCAAGTTGTATCTAAACTTACCAGCTAGTTCATGCTTTAATTTGACTAATCAACTAAGGATCAACATGGAGTGTTAGACCAGTACACATGTCTAGCTTGCAAGTGTATTTGGCATGTTCATGTCCTTCCTGTGAATGCCCTTCCTGCACCCACTCATGTTTCTCACGTAGCTGAATATGCCTAATTTTCTCTAATACCCGAATTGATTCAGCTAAGGAGATGCTCTCCACATAACAGCTTTGAGTGTAGGTAGCCAAAATAGAGCTGCATTTTTTGCACATAAATGTCCCCACACTGTCTATATGTATATAGACAGTGACTGTGATATGTATTACAGCAACTGTGAAGTGTATTACAGTAACTATATTACAGCATGTGTGATATAGCAACTGCAGTTTTTTCTGGCTTCTATATGTATTACATCAACTGTGATAAGTAGAGTACATAACTATGTTGAGTGCTCTCTCACTCTCACTCTCACTCTCACTCTCACTGGGGCAATCTTGAAAACACCCACTGGATTAAACCCAAACAAGCTGGTCTTGTTTTTCTTTTCCATTATTCTGTTGATGTATTTGTAGTAATCTTAGAAGAATTTGGAGCCGTGGCTTGTTTATGGAAGCAAAGCCCCATTTTCCTGTCAGTAACCTAGACCATCTCTGCAGAAATATTCGAACTAGATTGGGCCTCTTAACCCATACTAGGAGGTCAGGTGACTGCATGGGTTTGTTTCATCCTTTTGATTCCTGTTATGGGTAAGCATGTAGTCCCCTTAGGTAGTTTCTGTAAAGTAGCAAGTGCTACCAATGGGTAAAATGACGGGGAGCAAAGAGGTGCAGACTTAATTTAATAGCTTGCAAAATATTAAAAAGAAGCTATGAATTTAATCTTCTGATACTGTAAATGTCGTTTTTTATGCTAGGGATAATAATGCCTCGTTGGTATGTTGTATTTGTCGGTCGAAGGCCCGGCATCTACGAGACATGGGAAGAATGTCAGTTGCAGGTCTCTGGATTTCCCAACTGTGTTTTTAAAAAATATTGTAAACGTAGTGATGCAAGTGTTGCATACGTCCTTTACAAGTCTCAGTGGGAAAGGCGTATTGAACCTCTCGAACAACCTCCTCCGGCAGCACCACCCATGGCTGACCTAGCGATTGCTTCTCAAAGTTTTGGCGGACAATTCGGGATACAATTCCACGACGAGCCTCCAGCATCCTTTCCCCCAATGCCCCCGATGGCATGGATGAGGGCCAATAGTGGCCCGAGGAGTGAACCCGCATCATATTAGTTGTCATTTGTTTTTAACGAGACGTGTACTATACTCTTTTATGTTTTCAATGTGATTTGAACAATATTTGTGAACATTTTTAACCAGCTGTGTACACTTTATTAATGTGGAGTATCTTTATTAATTGTTGCGTACTGTATATTGGTATATTAATTTGGACATTTTATCATTAACTACTATACATGCAAAGTAGCTACATGATCTGAATTCGGAATAATGTGAGGTTTTCAATAATGTCCGTGTGCATAATTGTAGATGTCCGAAGCGTTTCAGAACAATTCAGGTTTTCGAGGAGGGATTTCCGGTGACGAGAAAAGCGATGAAACTTTGTGGCCTCTGCGCGTAGAGACGATATTTATAAATTTAATGGCAGAGTTAAAAAAGAAACATCCCAATCAGTCTTCTACCTTTAAGGAAAAACAGTGGGAGCAGATTGAGAATGACATGTGTGCGATAACTGGCACATGGTTCAAACGGGCACAACTGAAGTCAAAGCACGCTAGGTTGCGTGCTAGGTATCGCGAGTTTACCAAGTTGCGGAATCACACTGGGTTTGGATGGGATCATGCAACCCAGACTTGCACTGCTTCTGACGACGTTTGGGATAACTACATAATGGTATTCTACTCATCTTAACTAAAAGTTATACTCCCATTAACTATATACGTATAACACACCAAGTTTTACGACGGTTTTGATATAGGCGAACAAAGGGGCTAGCCAGTTTCGTGACAAGGGATGTGCAAATTACGACAATCTGGTCCTGATTTACGCGGAGTCTACGGCAACCGGTAAACTTGCACGTTCTTCAATGCAGCGACCGTTGACTAGTGCTGAGGAGAGGGAGAAATACAATGAATACGTCGGAGGGTCTAGTAAGAGGGGAGTTGCTATTGACATTGATGATGATATCCCTGATTCGTCTATGGGGACGAAACGTAAGTCAGATGGTACCCCCGTCAACGCGCGTTCTGCTAAGGAGTCCAAATCTGTGAAAATGGATATCGCACTTGATGCGTGGACGGAGTGCTCCAAGGCCAAAGCACAGAAGTATCAGCTCGAGGTTACCTCCAAATTTCAACGAGAGCACGACGTCGATGATGTATACAGTATCCACAGGTGCCTGCAGATACTTGGTCAAATTCCGGACGTTCCTGGAGAGCAATACGTGGCTGCAATGAACTGTTTTAAAGATAAGGACTTACGCATCATGTTCGTTGAAATCCCCGATTTCCGCCGCTTGCAGTGGTTGGCGTCTTTGGCTCCCTAGGACCCCCTATTTGGTTATGATGAGCATTTGTGTTTTCGAGATGCAATGCTATGTATGCCTTTTCTGCTAATTCTATGCGCTGAACATTTATGTTTGACAAGTCCACTGTTGTGTATCAGTGGCAATTTTGGAATCATCAGTCCCGTAGATTATCTCATTTATGTTATAGTAATGTTGACTCTTTGAAATATATGCAATTTGGTATCTTATATTAGCGTGCCTGTATGTGTAACCCAATGCTTGACAAATATTATGTTCAACAGGTTATCGCAGTTAACGTTTGCATTGTTATTATACTGCAATGTCAACCTCGCAAGCTAATGCTGCATGGCTTAATGGTGACACATCATCGTCAGATGATGACCTTCATGACATTTACATGTTAGCGGAAATAGAACGTAGACGTGCAGCATTAGATAGGGTCCCAAGGCCTATGTATACGTCTGAACTCACTGGGAGTGCTCATGTTGACGAATTATTGAATGGTCATCCGGCTAGGATGTATAATGTAATGAGGATGTATCCGGATGCGTTTAGAAAATTGGCAGCGACTCTTAGGGATAATGGATGGCTTAGAGATGACGCACACACTCACGTCGGTGTTGAAGAGGCGTTGGGCATTTTCTTGAATTGTGTTAGTCGCACAAAACGAATGCGGGAATTGTGTGAACGGTTTCAACGCTCAATTGACACCATACGTCGAACCATTAAATGCGTTGCTCGGTCTTTGGGTTACCTGGGAATGTTAATCATAACGCCGCAGGATACGGACGGCGTGGATCCGCACATACTAAACAGTTCGAAGTACTACCCGTACTTCAAGGTACCGGCTTCAGTTAAGGTTATGTCGTTCGTAAATTAGATTAATTTCGGACCTCTGACTAATGTGATTTAATCTGTCCTTATTTTACAGGATTGCATTGGGGCGATTGATGGTACAATTGTCGCGGCTGTTGTACCCAAGTCGAAGATGAATGCATCTCGTTCAAGGAAAGGGAATATATCCCAGAACGTGATGGCCGCTTGTAACTTCAACATGATGTTCACATTTGTACATGTAGGATGGGAGGGAAGTGCGAATGATTCAAGAGTTCATGCCGAAGTCATCACATCACCAGATGTTGATTTCCCTCGGCCCCCTCAGAGTAAGTAAATGAGTTACAGCCTCATGATTATATTCTCATTAGTAATTTTAAACTTCAAATTTTATTTTGAAGACGCTACACTGATGTTGGGATGCAGATAAGTACTATGTGGTGGATAGTGGATACAGTAATGTGGAAGGTTATTTAGCCCCATATCGTGGCGAGCGCTACCACCTTCACGACTTTGAGGGAGCAAGGAATGCACCAAGAGGACCTAGAGAAATGTTTAACTACAAACACGCATCTTTGCGTAATGTTATTGAACGATGCTTTGGAGTTCTGAAGGCCAGGTTCCCAATTTTAAAGTTAATGTCGAACTACAACTTGACCAGGCAAAATAGTATTGTCAACGCTTGTTTTGTTTTGCACAACTTCATTCGTCTAAATACGCCAGATGACCCTCTCTTCAATGAATACATGGTAGAAGGACTTCGAGTACATGGAGATGAGGCTACTGTTTTCGAAACTCCCGACTTGTCTCAGGCAGCGTGTAACCGCATGGCCAACTTCAGGGATGGGTTGGCGGATCATATATGGAGAGATCATGTTGCTACTAATAATAGTCGCCGCCGTGAGTGATTGTTGGTTTACATCTATGTAAGGTTCGGCAATGTGTTGGGTTACAGGCGCTTGATGACTGTTAATGTGTGGCCGTCGCCATATGTTTTATAATTTTAATTTGGGTAATGTATGGGTAATGTATGTTTACGAACGAATTTCATATGTACTATGACAATGTTATTTAAATTTGATTTTTTTAACTTGGTCTTTAACAATTTGTGTATTCATTTTTTATTCATGGCCTTGTATGTCACGCTTCTGTAGATAATTAATTAATTATATGCATGTTGTAATATGCTTATTAACATGATAATAAACTTATTAAAAGTTTTTTTCTATTTGTTTCCCATAATTACATCCTTTTTGTGTACAAATAGTGTAGGGGTAAAATGGGAAGATTTGTGTATAAATAGTGTAGAAAATTTTAAACGTACAAGATTGGTTCAGAAAAAGTTGGTGAAAACGAAAATGAAAATGGTAAACATACAGAAAAAACTGAAAACGTAATACAGAAAAAAGTAAAAGTACACAATACAATTTTAGAACTGAATACTAAATTTTGAAAGTCAAAAACAGAATACAAAATACGGAAAAAAATTGGGTAAGCGTACAGCCCCTTAATTTCTTTGACGGAATCATCTTCCTTCCTAATATAGCAGAAGACAAAAATCATCTTTCCCTTCCCTATGTGAGACCGTGTCGGTTACCATTTTTTGTTGTTTATGAATAGTCGCTAAATTTTTTGGCCGGATAAGTTGTGGCATCTCATTCTTTCTCGTCGTTACAAAAAGCGATAAAACTCTACAGCGACCAATGTTCAGGCACCTTTTGCTGTTACTGACTATAGCGACAAACAATGGGATCCGCTTTGGTTAAACAGAACTTTACAACGTCAAGAGCTCTTAATAGTTAATAAGCCCAAAACTTGATTTGTCTACTGATCCATACGGACATCTATATCTATACATGAATGATTTAAGAAGATGGCACCCCCACTGTATGGGCCCTTGGTAAATTATTGGAGTTGGTAGTACATCAACTTGAAATTGTTTCGAAAGAACGGTAACATTCGTTGTCTTAACGGTGTTTTGGTTAGCACTGCTCATAAAAGAAGTCATCGATTTTCACCAAATCAATTTCGGCTCGTGCCTAATATGTGCAACAAAAGGCCCCTCAACGTGGCCACCTTCCCTCATCATGATGTCACACTTTCCACGCGGTGGCCGGGACCAAAAATAGGTGAGCTAAGCCACAGGTTTCAATCCAGAAAACAATGGGTCAAAGACGCAGGAAAGTGACTTAAGCAAATGGTTTCAATATATTAATATTATTACATGGGTTGTCTCCTAAACTGTAGGTTAAAGCGAGGAAAGTGACTTTAAAGCAAATGGTTTTAATACTATTTTCCATGGGTTGTCTCCTAAACCATAGGTTAAACCGAGGGAAGTGTCTCAGAATAATACCATGGGTTGTTTCCAAAACTGTAGGTTAAACCACCCGGTTTTCCAGATTCCCATTTCATCTCACAACTTTGTATAAATACCCAGTGAAGATCTCTTTGCCTTCAATGAATCAACTGCCTAAGAACAACTAAACCCGTGTTACTCTCTCTATTCCCCTGATCCCGTGTTACGGTTTTGCTGAAAACATGAGTGCTGCAGTTGCAAAGAAGTCAGCTTTGATAGTAGCAGCAAGCATCGGAGCGGTCGAGGCATTGAAAGATCAAGGCTTTTGCAGGTGGAACTACGCTCTCAGGTCGATGCAGCGGCATGCCAAGACCAATCTCAGATCGTACTACCAGCAGCAGGGTGATAGTCAGAGACCCGTAAATCATTTGGCTTTTTCTCCAATGAGGGAGGTGAGGAAGGTTAAGCAAACAGAGGAGTCGTTGGAAAAAGTTATGAGCTTGAGCTGTTGGGGTCCCAGTACAGTTAGATTTTAGCACTGCATATTGCTTTGTATGAGTTACAAGGTCCCGAATTTTGAATGTCACAAATGGAAGTATTGAGCTATTCCGGCTTCCCTTTTTTTTTTATATTTATATTTTGTACGGATACTTTTTTCCGTCCCTTCACGTGAATTATAAACAGAGACTAAAATCGATTCTCATATTAAATATATTATATTATCTACTTTAAAAGTTTAAACCGTTAACGGATATCTATCCCAACAAATGGCATGTATGATGCCTGCCAAGTTTGACCAACAATTCCTGCAATTGATGAAGAAGTCGAACTATCCTCTGTGCCCAATATTCAAATCTTACTTAACTACCCTGCAATTTCTTGTTGACGTTAAAGATAAAGACGGTGAGATGGGTGGAAGCTGGTAATGGGAGTGCCTATGAATAAGGGGCAACATTACATTTAAGGCCATGCAGATGCAGCTGAAGAACAGAAAAAAAATTGCTGTCAGAATCGTATGGCCTTGACAAAAGCAATTATGTGTGGCAGACTGCTGGAAGGTTGTAAATTTTCTACATCCCCTGCAGTTTAGTGTAACGGTTTTGGAGACAAAATTGTCACGAAATGTATTAAGCTTTATTATATACAAGTCTCTAAGGCTGCCATTGAGAACGCTTGTGACCTTTTAATTATTAATGTAATTTTCATATTTATCAAAAAAAATAAAAAATATCTAAGATTATGATATAATTACACGCGTATATGTTAGTTTAGACAACAGTATGTCTGTTTAATCCTCTAATACATAACGATTTCAACAAATGTCTTTGTTTTCCATAACTCGGAAGATGATTCTTCCAATGTCGCCCTTCAGCGCTTCTCTTCCTCCTCCAAAACTTGCTGCCTCAACACCATTGGCGCAGTGTCGGCTGTCAGCATCCTTCTTTGTTTTCCTATTTTCTCTCGACACATACACACCCTATCGTCTGCTAGTACACCATCGCCACCAAAACCATTACACTCTCACCTAGTGGCGGAGGGAGCGAGGGGCATCGGTGGGCCGGTGCCCACTTGTTTCTCCAGAATTTTTCCTCTTTAGATTGTGTATTTTATCTCTAATGATGAAAGTAGCCATCTCAATTTTTTTAAAAATGTTAAAAGAGATGTATTTGTGGTCATTTTACATGTTAATATACTTAAAAGTTCGAAAGATGGTTAAAAAAGTATTTTTTTTTCATCAATTAAAATGTTAAACTTATACAAATAAACCAAAAAAAAAGTAAAAACTTAATCTACGCATAAAGTCAACATAAAAAATTAATTTTTACTCTCATTGTTACGGTTTTCAAAGCGTCAATACTTACAAAAACTTAAATGCACATATGCAGATAAGAGGGGGCCGCCTCCTCCTCAGTTCCCTCATTGCCCACCGGCATTACGTCCCGCCAGCACGCCCTCAACGGCCAACGCCATTGCTTCCACTGGCTGGTCCACATCCGGCCGGTCACGGGCTCATGAGTCACGGTACCCTAAGCCCAAAGGTCACGGTACCCTAAGCCCAAAGGTCACGGCCTCACGTGCTTGCCCATGGCTGCGGGGGCTCACCGGCGACGGTGCTCACGGACGGCAGTTGACAGATCAATTTCTCGACGATGAGACTAATCGCCATGTCAATTGGAGAAAGCAAGGAAAGAATCCAGTGATTGATTCTGAAATTTTCTACTTCTAAAAACTCTTCCTTTTTTGGATCAATCTAGAATGTGACAATTGAGTTTTTGAAACTGGTAGAATTATACAATTACTGCTAGTGTGATTGTTAATTTTAGATTAAAATTTTGGTGCCTACCTTAAAAATTTTTTTGGCTCCGCCACTGCTCTTACCGCTGCCGCCTCCACATTGGGCTCCTCCAAACCAAACCCTAATTGCAAGCCCATACAGCTTGTCCACTCCTACCCCCACCTCTGCCTGACACCTTGCCGGCTAAGCAAGCACTGACCATCGTCAAACAAGAAATGTGAGACCCAGCCACAATAAATCAATAACCACCGTCGCCTTTCACCTATTTAGTTGCCCAGTTTTGCAACCTTTTCGCCGCCATCTCCGCCTTGCACCCGCTGCTATGATGAGCTACATGGCCATCACAATTTCGTCTGGACCACCAATTGCTACGAATTGCCCCACCTTCCCCGGCCCTCTCTCCTCCCTGCCTCATCAACTAAAAGTTGTTACTCAAACCTCATCTGAAAACAACGTAATTCCTTCATTTCCCAAATCCACAAACTCTATTTCATCATAGCTTCAGGGAGATGGGTGTGATTAACTCAAAATATATTTCACTATTGCTAAAATTTATGGTGACAATCTTTTGTTGCTACAGTATTTTGGCGACAATTTTCTATGCAATGTACAATCAAAGGATCCCGCCTTAGTCTATTGGTGGATGCTATTACAAGAAGTGCCACTAAAGGGGGCTTACAGGCAAAGTTTGTTTCCAAATCATTTACCAAATTTGCATTTTCGGGTGCAAAAGGGACTCGAAGCATTAAAAAGGTACGACTTCGGATAATATTCACTCTATTTTAATCGCTAAAGATTGAGACTCAAAAATACTTCCAGATGACGGGACAGGAGGAGATTAGCGTTGTTGCAGCTCCTGTTTTGTAATAGATTTGCAAGTGGTTACTTCCATCGCTGTCGGATATTATTAGGGAGCAAACGGCTGCTACATGAAGCTGTTGGACTTGCCACTTTTACTTGTGAGGCTAGATCGGAAGTATCTATGACATGTGATAATGATTTAGATGCTTTTCGATCTATGACTGTATAATGGACAAAGTCGTGCTCCTAGTATTTTATGTTTCTCGTCTGTAATATATGTTTGACATCCTTTATATGACCGGGACGGTTTTGTATATATAATATTTCTCCTCTTAATCAAAAGAAAAAAAAAAAACCTTTCAACTAGATTCGCTATTTTACAACTGTTCTATGACCTTGTTCATCAAAACTCTCACGTTTTACCAGACATACTATCCGAAGAGTTTCTTATGCGCTTCATCCTCAACGGTGTAACCCAGATTAATCGAAGATAAAAACTCCTCTTTCATCAAGAAAAGAAAAGAAACAAAATCTGAGGGTGGAGCCAATGGGCTAAAAGGTTCAACTTATTATCCCAGCCCCAGGTTGGTTTCCTCTTTTGTCTCTAGACTAGATACAATGGGCTTCGTATCCCATGAATGGATTAGGCAGATACCTTGGAATCTTTTTCAGAAATAAAAATAAAATAAGTAAAATAATGAACATTATATCCATAAAACATTCTGCGGTACACACAGAGGGGGAAGAGAGAATATTTTGATTATTGCCAATGAGCGTACGATACAGGTTGGGGTAAAGCTAATACTAATACTAAAATTTAAATAAAATAGTTGAGGGCTTGCGTTGGATAATGGAGTCGATATCACCTGGGAAATGTGAATTGATTACCTAATTTAATTCCTACCGCCCACAACTAACCTCCACCAACAAATATTAATGCCCGTACAAACTCCTCATCACACCCACGTCCTAAGCCCCCCCTTCCCTGTCATCATCACATACAAATTAGCTTATAATAATTATCAACTCTCCCGCTCTCATTTAGTACTTAATTGATAAATTTTAGTCTAAACTCCTCAAGTTCTTTTTTTTTTTGGTTATTAAAACATTAAAATTACGTTAATAATAAGCACCGAATGTATGGAACCACATCAGTTTGGAAGCCAACTTTTAAGACATAATGTTGGGATTCTTGTCATTGCTTGTTAAATTTTTTAGAGATACCAAATATAAACCGTTATATACTTATAGACAATTCTTTTTTTTTCTCGTTGTAACTTTCATATTTTTAAGATTACTTATCATCCGTCATTCAGCCAATAGTTACAATAGAACATAGATTTTACTTTACTTTAGTCTTTTTTTTTTTTTGCGTAGACTATAGAGATAAATTTTTTATTGATTTTTCTTTTTACTTTAAGTCTTTCAAAAAAAATTTTAGGATAAATTTATTACGTCAACTTTTGTCACGTTTTTACAGTAATCTGACTTATCAAAAGATGCTTATTTACTTGATAATCATTATTGGAATTCAACTCAATGTTATTGAAACACATAACAAAATTTGTATCATGAAATTTTATACGAGAACCAGATTTACTAAGAGCTTTGCCCTGAGTAAAGCAATTTTAATATTCAACTAGTTATTTATTGTATTATAAAACATATTTACCTGCATATCATATTTTTTAAAACAGAGATTTAAAAGAGGAAAACGTAATTTCGAATCACGTTTTCATTTTCTTATTCATTTTTATCATAATTTATATATCAAAAACATAACTTAAAACTATGTTTTCTTCTTTGAAAAAAGAGATTTTAAAAAAATATTGCATGCAAGTAAATAAATTTTAAAATATAATAGATTGATAAGTAAGTATTAAAATTATATTATTTAAGGTAAAAACTCGTTCGAAATTCTTATTATCGGGAAATGGTCGATTGTTTTTAATTGGTTGCATGAACACACAACAGGTGTGACAGCGTGTGAGCACAGCACGGACGTCGTCAGCTGGCTTTATCTGTAATTCCCCTTCCTTTTAAAGTCCCTCCTCCGTGTCTGTGCAAGAAGTTTCTCCTCGAAAACTACTGAAATCACCAAGACGACGCCATTTGAACTCTGATTACCGATTCTATTAACCGGAAACTGCGATGGAGCGACGCCGTCGTCTTGTTCCCCACAGGTCCGCCATGGCGATCGCCGACCGCCGCAAGCCGAGCTCCGACGGGAAGCTGTGGAGGCTCTGCCCTTTCTGGCAATCCGGCGCGGCGGCTTCCTCCTCCTCTTCCTCGACGCAGAACCTCCAGACGCAGAGCCTGAGCCACCAGAATGGCGCCGTCGAGACGAACCCCCGCCCTTCCAACAAGGTCTCCTCTGTCGCGAGGTCGCTCCTCCCGGCCCGGCGCCGGCTCCGCCTCGATCCGGCCAGCAACCTCTACTTTCCCAGTGCGTTTCTCCCTCCTTCACTCAATCTGCAAATCAATAAACAAAAGTTATTTCTTTCAGTTGTGACTTATTTTCTGTTTGAATTTGCTTATCCACATGGTTGCTTCCGTAGATATAAAAAAATGGAAAGAAATTAGAAACGCTTACCTTATTTTATTTTCTTGCCGGATTTTTTTTCTCGGCTTGAAATTGTTTAAGTAGAAGGAAAATTAGATGGGAAGTGAGCAAAGGAAGTTACTAGACTCTACCTTAAATAACTGTCTGTCGTAGAAACTTTTTGTTATAGACCCAGATTATTGTTAATTGTAAAACTTCTCTTTATGAATTCTTTTTTCCCATTTAGTTGTTCAGAAAATGCAGGAAAATGTATAGAAACTAAAATGCTGACCGTCAGGAGTCAATTCAAAAGGCTCGCCTTAAGTTACCCAAGTGCCTGATTTGTTATTTATCTGTTTTCCCTTTTTTGTGTTTTTTGAAGATGAACCGGGTAAGCAGGTAAAGAGTGCTGTCAGGATTAAGAACACGAGCAAGTCTCACGTTGCATTTAAGGTATTTGTTGGAGTTGTTTTTATTTAGTCTCTTTTGTAATGTTTACTTTAGTTTTTACACGTATGAAATTTAATCTGTATATTTATGGGGCATTGGAATATCCATGGGACTTCCATTTCACTGTGCTTCATGTCAGTATGATGCTTTCCAATAGCAATCTCTCTTTAGACTGCTTGTCATTTATTCTCGAGTTTTGGCGTGCCCGGTCACCACATTGCCGTTGACCTAGGAATTCTATAACAGCTGTATATTTCTGAAGTGGTATAGAAGCATAGTCAGACTTCTTACTGCATTGTTTATTTGCTGTAGTTCCAAACTACCGCTCCAAAGAGCTGTTACATGCGACCTCCTGGTGGTATCCTTTCTCCTGGTGAAAGCCTAATTGCCACAGGTAGTAATCATGTGCTTAGTCATTATATAATTTTTTGGGGTCATCTCTAGTGTGTCTCAAAGGGGAGGTTTAGATGGGGTTTGATGTAGCATAACATTTGCTGATTCTTCTTTTAGATTTTGGTTCATATCTGACTTAACTGTAATCTGGTTGGCAGTATTCAAGTTCATGGAGTATCCGGAAAACAATGAGAAGCAAGCAGATCAAAAGAACAAGGTCAAGTTCAAGATCATGAGTCTCAAGGTGAAAGCAGGAATGGAGTATGCACCCGAGTTGGTAAGCTTTAGGTTTCTAGTGTAACAGTCTCCATCTTTAGTGGACATGGTTGAAAAACGTAATTTATGTTGTATAAGTAGACTGAATGATAATTTTTTTTTGAAAAACTGTACTTGGATAAGATTGATGAAGTTGACCTTTGAAGAGAATTATAATACTTGGCATTTTTATGCCGCAAGGGGCATAGGGTAATTTGAAGCAATAATGGGATGATCAGTTAAACTAGAGGGAAACCAATGTGGCATAACATGACATTGTGAACTTCTAGTTTGTAAAGGTTTTATTCAACCAGGAAAGCCTCTGCTACTTGTTCAGTTCCCCCTGCTTTCATGTCACGCATGAAGTGATAGATTTTTCTTTTTCTCAAAGTAAACCCAACCTGGCGCAGCTAAAGTTAAGTACCTTTGTAGCTTATTTATAGCTTGAAGCAAAACGTTGTGCTTAGTATGGTACATTTTCCTGTGTATATATACATCATTGTAGCATCCTCTCTCTATGATAAGAAAACTTATATACATGTTGTTACGTAACTTAGTGGCCGTTAATGACAGATCCACTCCAGCCAATTTGATACTTCTTTTCATGCAGTTTGATGAGCAAAAGGAAGAGGTAACTGTGGAACGAATTTTGCGTGTCGTGTTCTTGGACATGGAACGACCCAGTTCTGTAAGTGGAAGCCAAATGTCTGTGCTCGTAGTCAATTTTATGACGATTCTAGGGTCAATTTACACCTATTGACAATGGATATTCATGATCAGGCACTTGAAAAGCTAAAGCGTCAGTTAGCTGAAGCTGAGGCTGCACTAGAATCACGCAAGAAACCACCAGCTGATACAGGTCCTCGAGTCGTTGGGGAAGGTCTTGTCATAGATGAATGGGTAAGGGTTGTATTCTGTTCGTTCTTCTTTGGAAATTTCTTACCTTCTCTTTCATTCCAAATCTTCCCTTAACAATCATGTTATCCCGTATGGAGCCACCGTTGATGATTTGTTTTTCTTCTTCTTTTTGTCTTACAGAAAGAACGAAGGGAAAAATATCTAGCTAGGCAACAGGTTGAGGCCGTGGACTCAGTGTAAAGACCATTTTCTTCTGTTGTAAGTGCTTCTTTTCCCTGAATGGGAATCTTGTTACACATCCCACCACATGTTATATTGAGGTCCATTTGTGGGATGAAGGGGAGGAAATAGAGAACAAAAATGGGATATCCAATATCGCAAGTTGTGAGATAGGCTGCATGTTCACAATGCTTGTAGATAAGGGATTTTGATAATAATTTGTAGTGGCATATGCATTTGCCATATCATTCTCCTTTTTTAGTATGTTACTTGATGTGGTGATTGTCAATGTCTTGAATAGCTTGAGGCGGCACTGGCACAAATAAATCTTGATTTGTAACAGTGCATTCGTGATAGAACAGTAATTATAGAGGTGGTTTGATTGGAATATGGCTTCAATGTAATACTTGTAGCAGTAAAAAATGGTACAGCTTCAATAACAGGACTCCGTTCTGCATCAACTCGTGAAAACTTGAAGCCTCTCTTTGGCCTCTGTAGGTAAAATTGTAAATGGCGCAGGGAGCTATGGGAGGAGAAAAATGAAGGAAAAGAAAGGGGGTGGGGTATAGTGGAATCCATGTTATACTCTGTAATTGAAGAGGAAACATATTCATCACGATTAAAATTTGTTAAAGGGTGCGAATTTGGGCGCGCTTGTGTATAATAAGGTAAAACAGCATGGAGCATAACTATAACCTTCGCATCCAAATCCAACTCCTGTCAACCTGCAAACGAGACTCAGTGAGCTGACGCCTGGCTTCTCTCCATATTAAAGTGGGTCTGCAGAAGTAAGTCCAGAAGCTCTCTACGCAGCTACCCCTCTTGGGTTTTGAACGTTTTCTTGTGGGCTGGGACTAGATACGCACGACATGATTATATAGCTCTCTCACTTTATTACTATTGAGACAACCTGCTCTTTGTTGTAGGTCTGAATCTGCATATAACATGCTTAAGAGTTTTATTACTTTGGTAGGATGTTAATATGTCTGTTATTGTACGGGGAGCTGCAGTTGGACTCTTAAGAGTATATGATCGATATAATTGTCTGCTCCAAGACATGAATTGGTTCTGGCTGGTTCATCAATGACTCGCGTAGACCTTTTCAGGTGTGAGGGATAGCCATTAGGTGTCCTAGGATGTTTGGCTTGCTGGTAGGAAGTGACCTATTAACTAGAGTAGCCTATGGGTAATGTTTTCTCCAAAATCTTTGCTATGCGTTGGTGGATCTCCCAGTTACAAACAGCGAGCAGTGTCTTAATCAAGAAAGATAGACCATGTTAAAATTGGTGAAAGTTCTCGCTTAGTGCTTGAATCCAAATCCAACAGTCAGGAGACTGCATTGTTCGGTTAGCCTCAAGTCCTAAGACTCCCAACATGCAACAGCAAATGCTTTAGCTTTCAACTGAGCAAAACATGCAGATCAACATATATCATGCATCTTCGGAAATATAAATATAAAAACATTCAATCCCAAATCCCTGGAGGACCCTTGCACCATTCAAGCAATCTTTCTCGATATTCCAAGCTTCAACTAGAGAACAAAGAAGTCTGAAAAGAAAGAAAATCATTAATCTAAACTCCAAAAGCATCCTGTACATAACAGCTGGAAAGCTGGGCGTGATAATCGTTGAAAGCATAAAAGCCTTTGAATAAACAGCCGAAAAACCTTCGCCAAAAGTAGTCATTAGGTTCATACAAGCTATAACGATATTATAGACCTTCTGGCAGTTGAAAGTTCTGAGAACCGAATACATGATGAGAGCTATTTTGCGCGAAGACGGCGATGCCACATTTGCTGCTAGTGAAACCCTGCCACAAAGGGAAATTGACAGTTCCTGTTATCGTCTTCTTGGCTGAGATGTCTTTGACTGAGCAGAGCTTTCCTAGCCTCCTAACGACAAAATCGTTCGCCAGGACACGGCCTTTGTTCACCCCCTTAGGACAGTCAGTCACCAAACCATTTTCGCATAATGCCACCATGATATCGACACCATTACTGTCCACCTTTGTCCTTAATGCTCCGGTTAGGGAAACTTGCAAAGACTCTGGTGTTGGTTTTTGGAATGTTGCCTGTCCAGAAAACTAATGATCAATTCCATCGAACATCAAGCTTAGAGGTCGAGTCATATTCCAAAAGGAAGTTGGTCCAATTACATACTGCTGAACCTTTGATGAAAGAGAAAAATTAAGGATACCCTGTTGATGGTTAGATGGACTCAGGCCACTGTTTCTTATATGGTGAATTTCAACGTCCATCAAAGAGAAGCATTCCTAGCTTCTTGTTTCATTTAACTTTTGGAGATAAGTGGTTTCGTTAAGTAAGATTAGGCATTACAAGAAGCAGGGAGGTGGGATTGTTCAACTGCTCATAGCTCTTCACATCACGGTCAGCTCTTTGATTTTAAAAGGTCATGCTTTAGTGCATTAGGTTCATGTGATGAACCGTTTAGTCAGCGCAAACATGATGCGGAAGGTTTCATCGTAATGTATGTTGCCGACCACCGCACCAATATCCCTAGTGAAAATTCTGTTGTAGACAGCATTTATACAGATCCCTTGTTATGCATTGTAATATGAAGGCTGAAATTTTACTGTTTTTGAAGAGTAAAAGAGAGCTTAGGAGTGGCTCAGGGGTTGGGGTTTGGCTCGTATTAGCTGCATAGCGAGTGGGCTAGATATCATTGTTGGGACAAAATGATAAACAGCAGGCATGATCACCCAGATTGGATAAAAACTAACAATAATTGCAATGTCAATCATAACGTAGGGATGGGAGAGATCATTTTTCAAATTATGTGATCATCCGATTGTTTAGTTAAACGCTTCGCCAATGTAGGTGACCCAGATCTTTGGAATATGACGATGAGAGATGTTATCTACTGCATTTTTGTGCATTTCAATTGTCATCATTCTAAGAAAACGTGGGACGTTTCTTCAAGGATTTCATCCAGAATTTTAGGTGGTTGGAGATGAGATGAAAAATAAGAAAATTTGCAACATTGGTCTGACATTAAAGAAATAAAAATCAATTGAATGCAGAAGGTATTGTGAATATGGTAAATGGGACAAACCTGGAATGCCGGAGCAGGGACTCGAGGAGCTGAGGCAATGCAGGACATAAGACCGTCATGATCATTCCCAACACACTGAGCCCTCCCCTGGACCACCACCTGCGGGGTGAACATGGTATCCAGCTGCAAGGCTTCGACGTACGCCTTCTGCCTGACCGTCCATAGGCTGGATCCAAACGGATCCTTCCAGCCCATGTAATCCCAGTAATCGACGTGGTAGGCCAGCAGTATCACAGGCACCTCCAGGTTGAAATCTCCCCTCCCCAGCCTCGACAGCAACAGCTCCGCCTCTGGCGACGTGGTGCAGCCCTGCGACGAGAACAGCTCCACCAGCACCGCCCCTCCCCTCCTCTGCTCTTCCGCCGTGAGGTCGGCCGTGGCGTTTTCGCGGGAAACGTTCGTCGACGACGAGGACGAGCGTTTGCCGAAGCAGGCGAAGAGACCACGCCCCATTTCCAGGTGTTGTCCCGGCGGAAGGGAGAGACTTCTATCGCCAATATCAGATCGGAGTTTTTCTTTTCTTCTAGTCAAAAATTGCGAGAGAATGGAAGAGGGGTGGGGGAGAGAAGTGTAATCTATAGTAGGGGAGGTTCAGAGAGAGAGGCGGCGAGGAAAATGCTGAGGAGGGCTTGAATCAGTCAGGATGCCCTGTGTTTTTGTCACTGTAGATGTCAAAGTTGTCGCCAGATATGTGAATGTGCTGTGCGTTGGGCTCTTTCCTGGGTAAGAAATCTTGGAAACGAGGAAAGGTTTGGGTGAGATGTCGTTACAAGACAGCGGAGAGTCGGTGACACCTTGTATGATGAGTTCGGACCACCGTCACCATCTCCGCGTAAAAGAAGGTAGGATGCCTCGGCAAGCAATCTCTTTCTATTAAGGGCTAATTACACCTATGTCCCTGAGGTTAAGAGGTAATTACAGTTAAGGACACAAAGTTT
The DNA here is from genome assembly GCA_033070095.1 of Escallonia herrerae. Taxonomy (NCBI): domain Eukaryota; kingdom Viridiplantae; phylum Streptophyta; class Magnoliopsida; order Escalloniales; family Escalloniaceae; genus Escallonia; species Escallonia herrerae. Next base: position 165,301 of record JAVXUP010001494.1, on the reverse strand, counting down.
CAAAATGTAACATTTCGTGATCAAACGTGTTTCAAATGTATCAGTCGTGTCCATCCGTCAGGGTTCCGTCCAAAAAGTGTATTTTTTTGCTAATGTCATCCATGCGTATTTTCTAAATGTCAATACTACCCTTATACCACATATTTACATATACACTGTATAAAAATTAAAAACTCTAATTTGCAAAATTAGGGTTTTAAACCTAATACCAAATTAGTGCTTCAAAACCTAATTTTCTTTAAAACCCTGAAATTAAGAGGATTCCAAATCCTGATTTAAAAGTTAGGGTTTCAAAATCCAACCCTAATTTGAAAATTAGGGTTTGAAACCTTCAAATTAAGGTTTTAAAACCCTAATTTTCAAATTAGGGTTGGGAAACTTAATTTGGTCTCAGATCTGAACCCCATGCCGCCGGCAACCCCGGTCCCCTCCTTCGACCCATGTCGCCGGTAACCCAAGCCCCTTCCCTCATCTCAGTCCACTTTGGCAGCTCCTCCCTCATGATCGCCGCGATTTTTGCCAGGTTACAGATGCGACGAGATTTCATCTCGCGATCTTCAAGATGCGACCGGAGAGATTGATGTCCAATCGTAGAACTGCTAGTGCTTATCCAGTTGGGCTGATGGGGTGGAGGAGTCAGGCGGAGCTCGGGCTGACAGGGTGGAGGAGTTTCAGTCGAACGAGATAAATCTCCCTCTTGCTCTCATCCTTGCCAGATATGTTCTCGGCCGTTCGATTGGGCGAGGTGGGCGACACCAACGGCGATAAGAGAGGCATCACGATTTTCAGTCCATCGAAGGGCTGATCTTCACACCTGCCTTTTGCCGCCGGCAACGGCGAGCCCGCACCCTGCCTCATGGCGATGATTTCGAAGCCGATAAAGAACAAGCAAGAGACGCCGTCTCGGAGATTCTTCAACAATTTGGGGGATGGGGGGTGACCGGGGGATGGGGGGTGACCGGGGGAAGGAGGGCTAGGGGGACCGCGAAGGGCAGGGGTGTGGGTGGCGGCGAAGTGGATGGGGAAAGGGTGGGGGAAGAGAGAGAGAGAAAAAAAAATTTTGGATTTTTCTTTTCTAAAAAGAGACAATGGCATTTTAAAAATAACTTTCTAACATAAGGGTAATGAAGTCATTTTGTTAAAACCGTTAGAATTTTTAGGGCTCCGTTTGTCATCGGACATAAGTGTTACATTTTGAAACTTTGTGTCCTCGCGTGTAATTACCCCCAAACCTCAGGGACATAGGTGTAATTAGCCCTTCTATTAACTATGTCTATCTATGGGAGATGAGTCATAGTATTTTTTGCCTTAGAAAAGTAGAACTCTAATGCTGGCATCAACACTGTATGACACACTTTTCTTGTCATTGGACGGAGATCTTATGTTGGAAAGTCATATATAAATCTAGTCAAGTTCGATGTTTGTGAAAATGTTGGGGCTCCTACTTTGAGTATGTCGGGGATGGTGCTTTACGAGGTCGTGCTAGCGAGCGACTAGTGTTTTTTATGGGCGAGATCAAGATTTTATTGTGAAGGAAGCAAAATAGTCCGTTTTGCTCTGTATAAGCGGCTATAACCTTTTAATTTCTATGGGCATAACTCTGTAGGCTCGTCATTGCAAGGGCAATAACGTATGTCAAAGTAAATGCATAATTATTGGTAAGGCAAGAATATTATTAATATGGTCTTTTGCCTTCCAAACCTCTAATCTTTTCTTTTTATGAATTTTTTTATTTTAAAATACAACTAAATATGTATTAAATAATAATTAGTAAGAAAGTAACCTCCTACCTCATTACCTCTATCCATTCAATTCTATGACTTTATTCCTCTCACTTCATAATTAATTATTTCCGTTCTCGTATATATAGTATGAGATTTTAGCTAGTACTGCGTATGCTATTTGCAATTTGATCCAAATAAGGGGGTCAGACGTCATCAGGAATATTGATCAGACTGGTTTTTCCAAAGTACTTTAGACTTAAGAAAGGGGTCAAACTCTGGTATTGGTTAAAACTGTATAGTTGACAACAGCTACAGAATCAGAAATTATTTCTAACGTTGATATAATATATCTTAGGATAATACTGTCAAAAATTTCTTATAAATATTTTTTGTTTTTGTTTTCTTTGTGGCAGGTGATATTTAAGCTTCATACTTTACCGTCAAAGTTTCATTTTTGATGCTAAAGATCCTAAAAGTGTCTACATATATATATATATATATATATATATATATATATATATATATATATAGTCACTTTAACGACAAAATAGAGCTTAAATGATTAAAGTGAAGCTCAAATTAAATTCAGTTTTATTTTTTGTTGATTTGTCTAAGTTTAAACAACGAAAATAGCATCCCATTTGATCAGAAATTCTAGAGTTTTTTGTTAGGCACTTTTTTTTTATATGATCTAAAATGCCTAGTATACAGAAAAGAAAACAAAAACATGCGGGGGCACGTACTCTCTAGTGTCACCTGCTACTTGCGCTACCACTTGATTAGCAAGGTCTTTCATCTTGCATCATTCCATCTCAGCTTTTACAACAACAAAGATAACATGCATGACTCGAAGCCGACATTCCAGCAAAGTGCTCCAAAATTATACAAAATATTCAATCCGGTCTACATTTCTGAGCTGACTCCAGTCGTAGGCGTATTTGATCTTGATCTTCCCACGATAACCGAGTTTAACCTCCACCACTTCCCCAAATTCATTGGGCTGGGCTTGGTTTAGGAGCTTGACTAATGCTTGGTCATAATGATATACATTGGGCTCGTCTTGGTGTTGCAAGTTGCAACTGCAAGCTTCATCCATTTCTCTCAGTAATTAAGTGATAAATGTGCAATTCTCTTTCGAATGCAAACAAGTTACAGAGTATAAAATTATGACTAAAGATGGTGGCGAAGTCAGAAATTATTTTTAGCGTGTACATAGAATAATAAAAGATAAGACTTTGACAAAGATATTTGACCTCTACTTTGATCATTTGAATTCTCCTTTTATGGCTAAATTGACTATATAGGAACACTTTAAGACCTTTAACGTTAAAAGTGGAGATTAAATTATGAAAAAATTATCACTTTCCTTTCTTTGTGAAGTAATGACCTAAAGAACATCTCCTTTTAAACAATCCCAAAATTTTCAAGTGGGCAGTTTCGTCCATATGACCGAATTGCCAAATATTTGGAAGAAAAAAAAATGAGAGAAGAGGGTGGGCCCGTGGCCTCCACCACTAACTATAGTCTATTGATTTACTTTGAATTACTTAAAATCTACACGTTAGCAGTCCAACAGCAAGCAACTGCCTCACTATTAGCGGCACAATTATTATAAGCAAAAAGTTTGTCGGAGAAAACGAGAAATCCTTTGGCACTGGATGCACACGTATTTTTGCAGGCACTTAATGCACTTGTAAAATAGGGTCTCCACACAAAAAGGTTGAGGGAAACCCTACGCAACCTTTGAGGCTCTTTCTGGAGACCTCATGAAATGTGTCATGTGGGCATCTGCGCACACATATATGGTAGGGTTACTGCAATTCTTGTGGTTAACAGACACGCGGAGTCATAGTACAGATCATGAAGTTGACAAAAACTTGATGCTCCTACTGGCCACACATCACACAAGCAAAGTTTGGCCACCATTAATTGTCTGTATTAGATAAACCAGATAGCATGGCACAAAGCATCAGTTGTGAGCGAACTTGTCATGACCGTACATTTGGGGGGCTTGCACCGGCACCACCCCTGCATTGCTCATCATCCCGTATAAGTAGTCTCCTTCACCATTTCCCTCTTCGTATCCACAACTTAGTCCAATTTTGCTCTCTTTCTTCCTCTACTTGCTCTTTAACATCAGCAGACTACAACCTTTACTTTTTCCATTTAGTGTCACAAGTATGTTGGAAGGCAAAGCAGTTGTTGGTGAGACTGATATGCTGCAAACCATGCAGCAGGAGGCACTTGATATAGCTGCAAAAGCACTCAACTTCTTTGACATCACTGAGGCCACTGAGATAGCCCGTTTAATAAAGAAAGTAATGCGCCTTCGATTAGTTTTTGTTGGAATTGGGTTTTAAACCCATTGTGAGAAGTCAAATGGGTTCTAAACCATATTTTGGTTATTGATTCATGTTCATCTATTGGAATAGATGATCATGGTATATTCACATGTCTAAAACAAATGGAAGGTGAATGAGAAAATTGAAGTTAAAGTTGGTGGATCAACAGAATCCCACATAGAAGAATTAAAGCAAATGTTGTCTCCGACGTTGTGACATTTCCAGCTAAACAGTTTTTCCTGCTACTGTGTATAAATACGAGTCAGTTTTACAAAAATAAACTAATCCCGAAATTATCTTCTGCAATTTTTCTTCTGTCTTGTTCCTGTGTAGTTCTGTGCCGTTGTTTTGGTTCGCCGGGTCTGCAATTTGGAGTGCTCCTATTTCAGACGTATTGTCGTTGTATCCTGGGAGACTGTCGTCAAGAACCGTCAGCACCATTGCGGGACAAATAAGTCTTAAGGACAGTGAATCAAATTCACGCCTCGACACTTTTCCTTTGCTGTTCTGCAATCTTCTTGTGAGTTGTTAAATATACTATTATTTCTTTCCTTACGTTAGAACCTTAACATATGCATGTTAGTATATTTTCGATATTGTTTTTCTGCACAAATATATATACAAAGTATACAACATTCCTAACAGTTTTGAGGTATTATTAGATTTGAGGGTATTGTGTGTTGAAAAATATAAGAGAGTATGGAAAAACTTGACTGAAAATGTTTGAGTTGAATGCGTTATACTCTTTCTTTATGACAGTATTTATTCCCTTATAATCTGCTTAGGGTAGTAATAAATATGTCTCCCAAGATAAAACAGGCGAAACTCTGTTGATCACAGCAGATTGCAATCAATAGACAAAAATTTGAGAGAGAGACAAGAGAGAATTCGAAGTATAGAAATGATCTGACCATTAGCCCTATTTATAGACACCAAGAGGGTGCCTAGAACAGGTACAAACAGTTGTGACAGTTAAGTGACTCTGCAGATGTCACTTAACAGTCACAATCTGTAGACACAATGAATAGTTGTAATATTTGAACTAAAAGACACCTTAAACATGAGTCATTTCAAATTTAAACAGATCTGAAAATTGTTTAATTTCGCCAACAATCACACTGTTTTAGTCCAAAATTGCCAGGCTGAATTTGTCGCAAAAAGTTAAGCGGGGCGAGGGCTCCTAGCGACGATACGCCTTTACGCCGCCGCTGGTGTGCGTGCAGTGCACCGCACATGTGTGAGTGTATGACCATGTATACCATGTATTTCTAGAACAATATGGTATGTCACATGACCATTTAAATACCCTTAACTTTTTCATTTCCCAAGTCACGTGGGAACCTACCACTTCATGATTATTTTCAACCTTATCTTTCAAACCAATCAATCAATTTGATTGATTCTTTTTGCAACTTATTCCTTGTAGTACAAGCTTTAATAAAGTAAGAATCAGTATTGGAAAATTCCCAACATTGTGCAAAACTGCAAATGCTACATATTGATCTTGTTGTGTTGGTGTTTTGGATGCAGGAATTTGACAGGGCGTATGGACCTGGTTGGCAGTGTATCGTAGGGACAGATTTTGGTTCGTTTGTGACTCATTGCTACGGCTGCTTCATACATTTTTCTGTTGGTAGCCTTGCTATTCTGCTCTTCAAGGGCTCTGCAGGTCCGGAGCTTGAGGCAGAACAATTTGCGGCCTTGGACCTGGAGACCGTGAAAGCATGAAACTCCTTTTTTATTTTTTTTTGTAACTTTTTTCCTAGTTGTTTTGCCTTTTTTTTTTCTTTCCCTTTTCTAGAATAGAAAGATGGAATTCGTTATCCTTATACTTTGTGAAGGACGAAATAACATGGGAAGCGAGTCACCAACAAGATGTCCAGAGACTATAATTCAGACGTTTTCCAAGCATTTAATGACTTAATTACTCGTAGATTATCCACATTTCGATCTATCAACCAAGAGGATACTATCTTTTGTCGTAAAACATCCAGAAAAAGATGCATGTCCTCCTATCCTATATATCGAAGACAAGTCGAAAATCTTGACAAGGAAAGATTGTCGACTTTTTTCCACGTAGAATCCCAGTGGACAAACTTATATTTCCCGGAGAATGAAGAAACTCTTTGGACTATGGTGCTAAGTTATTCTCCCCCTTTCAATGATGTTTAATTTCTTCGTCCCTTATAAGTGACCTAATTAGACTGAGAAATGTAAAGAGCTTAAATCATAGAACAGCCTTCGCCTTTCTTCTTACGCATGTACACAAACTTCTGAATCTATAGACCCGATGAGCAAAGAGTTAACAGTAGTTAGGGAAGCGCCAGGATGACGCTATGGACCTTTAATTGCAAGAAAGTAAATTTTTAATGGTAATATAGTGAAATTAAACAGCATCGTGTAAAGGACATGGATCAGATTTTCTGTTAATCAGCAAATAATTTCTACCGGGTTAAACCAAATATCGCAAGCGTTCTTGGTAATGCATTTGGAAACTGGCTGCAACTTTCTAAGGCAATCGCAAGGAAGATTAAAGTCCTAGCTATTATATTATATGTAGTGCTCACATAAAGAGTAGATTGGCAAGTCTTAGCAACACAAAATTTTCGTAACAGCAACTAAAGAATGGGAAACAAGAAACCTAATCTAACTTATCACGATCCGACGGGGAAGCGGACGATGTCGATGCACCAGCATGGCTACTGCCGCTGCCTTCTCCTACATCGACCAGAACCAAAGCAAACCACAGTTCTCCTTGCACCCGGAACGACCAAAGTTGTATTACCATTTTCTTTTCAAGACCATTCCTCTTCTTAACCGCATTCCAGTTCGAGGTCAACACATAACAAGCGCTACTCTTCCCCGATTTCTTCCTCATAGTCCACCTCCTAAAGCTTAAAACCGCAGGATCCCCGCCCTTCGGTTCGATCAGTTTCACGTCCAAGGACTCCACATACCCGTTGTGGTTTCCAAGACGCTTCTCTTCATCCTCCGTCAGAAATCCCTTGCTCGCTGTGCGTGCTGGAATCGAAAGCCGGTTGTGATTGTCCTTTACATCCGTCGCGTACAATCCCTTCTGAATGACCAATTTCACGTCCGACCCCCCCAAACTTAAAATTTTGTGCTTGACATCTGTAGGCAAGTCAGGTGGTCGTTCGGGACCATGATTCATATTGCTCGACCTTCCAACAGGTTTACGATTGCTGTCGCTATTATTCTTCTTCCTCTTTTTTGCCTTTGCCTTGCTGATAGCTCTTATTTCTCCTTCTTCCTCGCTAGAAGTGTCATTCGACTCAAACCTAACCCGTTTTGTTGTTTCAGTGTTCTCTACAGTGACATGCCTTTTGAGCAACTTCTCTCTCTTCATCTTCTCTTCCTTGGACAAACCATCATCCTCGCGTTTCTTTATCGTAGGCATCTTGAGCGACTTGTCGCCCGTCTTTCTTTCGCCCTTGGATATACCCAGCGCAGTGATACTTTGTGGACGATCTCCTTGACATCTATTCTTCATCGACCTCACCTGTTCCTTGAAGATATCAAGCGCAGCGGAGTCAGAACGATATGGACGATGGTCTTGATTCTCTCTCTTCGCCGATCCCTTGGGGACACCATCAAGTTTCTTGTACGAGGATACTTGATCATCCTTTTTCTCAGACTCGGCAGCCATGCTCCGGCCCTCTTCTTGTTGCTGGTAGGACACATTGTATGAAACTGAACATACAGCGGTCAAGTAATCCGCTGAGGTCCATCCGTCACCGGCCTCGATTCCTTCCGTATCTTCCGTCGTCAACAACCTCCGATTCATCGTCGTCAACGAAGAATATTTTCAAGAGAGGACTTTCTGTTGTTAATGTGAGAATTCCCTTGAGAGCAGCAACATATATATATGTGTGTGTGTCTTCGTGATTGAGGAGCTTAGCCCTTAATCTTTCCAACAATTGTTAGTATTCAGATCGAAAAGGATATCTAAATTGGATAAACCTTAGCTAAACCCTTCGAGTTGATTAAAGGATTTTGAGGTGCTTTTGGAGTGGAACTGAACTATCTCCATACTGATTGAATATCCTTGTAGAGCAAGAGAACAAAACTAGAGAGGAGTCCGGGGCAATTAAAGTTTCTAATTCTAAACGTTTAAAGGATTATGCGCCCCATTGTTGATTAATTTGAAGGGGGTAATTAAAGGATTACGCCCCTATTGTTGATTATAATTTGGTAATTACTAAAGGAAGTAATTTAAAAGTTGAAATTTCTTTTGCCTTCTTTAGATATTCTTTTTCCTTGTTGCACAAGGATGTTCAAGCAGTTTGGAAGGAAATCGAGTCCCATTACGACTGTATTTCAAACACTTAACTGGAAAGGATTCACCTCATCAGTTCGTAGTTTACTCAAGGTAAGAAGCCTTAGCCCTCTTGGATTTTCAACAATCAGATACGATGCCAACACCTGTGTATGTACATTGCTTCCCATAGGTAAACTGCTTCCTTTCTCCTTCTTTTGGTAATTGCGTGCATCTGGCTGTTCAAGACTACGTGGTTATGGACATGGAAACGTCTGAGACGGACCACCTGGCTGGTTAGATGAAATACATTATGGAAAAGGGTAAATTACACTAAAACCCCTTGAGGTTTTACGTAATTACACTCCACTACCGCCTTTAAAAATTACTCCGCTCAAAAAATAACTTTTTCTCTTACGGTGTTAACGGTGCAATGCAAAACGACATGAATACCCTCAGACGGTTTTCTTGGGATTTTGGAGAAAACCTGTTCTTGGGAATTTGAGGGAAACTTCTTCTCGGGAAGGAGGAAAAACAGGTTGGCAGAGAGGGAGGTAGGTAGGGGGTCACTGTGCGATCGAGGAAAGGGAGATTATGTACAAGAGTGAAGCCTACAAAAAAATCAGAGCCAAACATTTCACAGCCCTAATCTCATAAAAAAGACGACGTAACCACTTTCGATGTCAATGTGCTGCGGGATGACGCAACCACTTCCGGCTCTCTGCTTGAAGGTTTGTTTTCCTAACTCCTTCATGTCTTTCACGTTTTACTCGTTACTTCCCATTTCTGATCTTTCTTCTTTTGCATGATTTCCGTAGTTGATAGCATAATGTAACCCTGATTTAGGCCCTAATTCATGTAGACTCATTTTGAACCCTCAATTAAAGTAATTGAACCAACTGAACTTTAATTGAACCAATTGAACTCTAATTGAACCGTAATTTAACCAATTGAACTCTAACTGAACCACAATTGAACTGTAATGTAACCAATTGAACCCTAATTGAACAAATTGAACCCTAATTAATAGGACCCTAATTGAACCCTAATTGAACCAATTGAACTCTAATTGAACCATAATTGAATCGTAATGTATCCAATTGAACCCTAATGAACCAATTGAACCTTAATTGAACCCTAATTGAACCAATTGAACACTAAATTGAACCCTAATTGAGCCCTAATTGAGCCAATTGAATATCCTAATTCATTTAGCCCTAGCTGATGAACCCTAAATTGAATGCCCTAATTGTAGCCCTAATTTAACCCCTTAATTCTTTTTCCTTACTACAAAATGGGCACTGAAAGGATATATGAACTGAGGGTCCACTAGTGTAACATTGTTGATAGCATAGCTGATGTGGATCTTGACAGATACAGCCATATGGATCTGCTTACCGATGTAAATGATCTTATGTTGAAAGACATCCCCTCTGGTTTAGGTTTAGTTATTTCCCTATACGATACTTTGCCTGGAACCAATGTCAGGGCTGAAATAACATCTGATAAGTCCTTACTTGACATGTTTGCGATGTATGAGAATTCAGAGGAGATTCATATGTTCTTAGAAACTGTTTGGGCATAAGCTACAGTAGTTAGTTATCCAGAACCAAATGTAGAGGGAGCTAGACATGTCAGTAGACCTGGGACTAGTAGGGCACCTGAGAGTGATAGTGCGAGTGATAGTGAAGATGACAGTGATGAGGAGTTGCACCACACTAGTGATGGTTCTGACTCTGAGGATAATGATTGGGAAGTAAGGGAAGAATTAAGTGGGACTGATGAAGAGGCAAGTGATGAAGAGCCTGTGACAGAGGATGATCAATTAAGTGAAGATGAGTTATCCAACTGTGATGATGAAGATGAAAACCCTATGTACAAGAGTGATGATAACTTGGATCTTGAAGCCGTAAATGTAGACAAATATATGAGGGGAGAGCTATTTGAACATAAGCCAGGTGAAACTATCAAACTGTATAAGGGTTTGTTGTTATCATTTTAGGGCAACTATGAGGGATTATTGTATTCAGATTAGGTTTAAACTGGTCAGAGATAGGAATGAAAAGAACAGGGTTGCTGCCTACTATGGCAATCCTGGATGTAGTTGGAGGATATTTGCATCACCTATTCCTGATGGGAAAACTTACAAAATCAAGAGCTTAGGTCCTGAACATTCTTGTGTAATGGGCAATACTAACAAGGAGGCCAATGAACTTGGATTGCACAGAAGCTGCTTGGGCACATTAAGGGAAATCCTAATATAACCATAGATGGGCTGCAAGAGCTTTTGCTAGAAAACTATGGTGTAGAGGCCCATAGAATGCAGTTGTACATGGAAAAAAAGAAGGCACTAGAAAAGATTGAAGGGTCTCATGCTGAGTCATATAAGAAGTTGTGGATGTATGGGCATAAGGTGATGAAGACTAATCCTGGGAGCTTGTTCAAGCTTGAAACTCAAAGAGTTCAACCTAACTTGGATTTGCCTCACTTCCATAGGCTGTTCTTTTCATTTGTAGCTGTGCAAAATGGCTTTAAGGATGGTTGTAGGCCATTTCTTGCAGTTGATGGATGCCATCTTAAAGGGCCTTATAGAGGTGTATTATTGTCTGTTGTGGGCCTAGATGAGAACAATGGGTTATTCCCTATAGGATTTGCTATTGTTGAGAGTGAGAGCGCACAGAGTTAGAGGTTTTTCCTGCATCACCTTTATAGCATCATAGGTGATGGTCCTGATCCAAAGCCATGGGTGACCATGTCTGATGGACAAAAGGGTATTGAGATTGTCCTAGCAGACATTATACCACATGCAACTCATAGAAGGTGTTGTAGGCATCTTTTTTGCAATTTTAGGTCTAGATACCCTGTCATGAAGCTTAAAAGCTATTTTTGGTTTGCTGCCAAGGCATACATTGTGGATGACTTTAAGCTAGCTATGAGACAGATGGAAGACTTGTCACCAGAAGCAAATGAGTGGTGAAAAGGTCATAAAGTAGAGAGCTGGGTTAGGTATACATTTGACGCTGCTGTTAAGAATGAATAGGTAACCAGTAATGTGGTGGAGTCCTTCAACAACTGGCTAGGAAAATTGAGGGGAAAACCTATGCTATCCATGATTGACCCATTAGAACAAGGCTGATGGTAAAGGTACATGAAAGGTTTGAAAAGGCTACTTCTTGGGAAGAAGTAGTAACTCCAAGGATAATGAAGAAATGCAAAATGGCAGTTGCTGAATCTAGGTGCTGTAAAATAGTCATGGGTGCTGGGGGTACAGAGTTTGAGGTATCTGACCATGGGAAGGTGCATGTTGTGAACTTAATGAGGAGAAGTTGTTGTTTTAGGGTTTGGGATCTTACATGCATACCTTGCAAGCATGCAACAGCATGCATCAACACCAGGAGATTAAATGTGGTTGAGTTTGTGGATAAGTTTGTGGATAAGTGCTATAGTAGGGATACTTATTTGAAAACTTATGGTCATGTTATGCACCCACTGCATGATGAGACCCACTGGGAGCCAGCTCCAGGGGATCCTTTGCAACCTCCCCCTTTTAGGAGGTTGTCTGGAAGGCCAAGAAAGGAAAGGAAGATGGCAGCTGATGAACCTGCTAGAGAAGGAAAAAGGTCATGCACTTTGAAGTGTGGAAATTGTAAGCAATTTGGGCATAACAAAAGGACCTGCCAACGAGCACCAGTGGGAAGCAATAGAAATGCCAATGTTGCAAGACCAGTGAAGGGGGGGAGGCAAGGTAAGGGCAGTCAAGGTAGGGGCAATCAAGGCAGAGGCAGTGAAGCTGGGTCCAGTCAGATTAGGTGCAGCCAAATTAGTTGAAGATTATTTTGTGAAGCTAACTGAGGATATTGTGAAGATTATTTTGTGAAGCTAAATGAAGAAACTGTGAAGACCTTGTAACTGAATACAAGTTTTTGAAGTTGAAGTCCAATGAACATGTTAGCTTTAGGTCCCAAATATGTTGATAGACAATGTGTACACTTTGTAAGGTCTAGGTCACAGTCAACACACATGCACAAGTCTGGATTATGTAAGCTTAGATCTTGGGGATGATGTAAACTGTCTATTTTTGGATAATGAAACCATCGTTGTATTAAATCTTAGTGCTTTTTGTAATTTACCAATTAGTTTGTGTGCACACTGTAGTTTGGTGCAGTGTATTTGTGCATTTGATTTGTTGCACTTGGTTGTCTTCACTTGGTCTGTTGCAGTGAGTTTATGCAGTGTGTTGCAGTACAGCAGTGGTTTGCACTGTGTTGGTGCATACTGCTGTGGTGGTGCATTTTGTTTATGGAGTTGGTTGCAATATGTTTGTGGAGTTGGTTGCAATGATTTGGTGCCTGTTCATAGTGTGCACACTTAGTGCAGTGTCCCAAATATGTTGACAGTTGTTTTGAGCAATTTGTTTGTTCACTAGTTTTGAGCAGGGTGTTTGATCATGTCCTGATGCAAGTTTTTCAGCAATGTCACTCCAATCCAACCATTCATGCATCATATTCATCCACAACATGTCATGGGCAAAAATAGTTACTTTTAAAATTACACAGAACTCCCATGAGGTTTGCATTAGTTACACTGAGCTCCCATAACTCTAAGATCAGAGAAGGCCAGACAGAGAGAACCCTAGAAAATCACATTCATTCACCTTCTTCATATAAAGTCATTACAAAATATTACAAAAGAGCTCTGGAAAGGAAAATGAAGCCCATATTACTTGCAGTACATAAACACACCCCAATTCCTCATTTGCGGACAACAAAAATCAGCACCATAATACACATTCGTAAGGAAATTAGAGAAGAAATAACCAACAACTTCATCATTGTCTGATTAGCTTTAATCAACTGTAATTTTTGACTGGTTACAACTTCATTTCCATCAAAAAATTGCATATTTGCCTCTTCATTGATCTCGGGCCTTTGAATCTCTTCAGAAAACTTAGATGAGCATTTCATTAACCTTTCACTTGGCTTCATTGTTGCTCTATCAGGTGTGCACCAGCTGAACATTCTACATCTACCACTTGCATAAGAGAAGAACAACTTACCCTTACTTGGCTTCTCATCAGATTCAACAATCCTCAAGTTTGTCCTCTTTTTACACCAACAATTCTTGTACCTAAACCTTAGATCCAACCACTCTTCACTACTTTCTGACCAAGACATTGTTACCGCTTAAATTGATGGGTCTGATTTTACTTTGGGGATAAGGGTGCACGAGGAGAAGGTGGAGGAAGGGAAGAAGCAGCTGTGGAGTTGGCTGTAATTTTATAAAACACAACATTTCAAGAAGACCACACATGTGTATAGAGAATAAAAGAAGAGTATTTTGGGTATGAAAATTGCATAAAGAAGTATGTCAGGGAATCTTTTCACAGAGTTGGACGGGCCGTTAAATGTGTGTAGTTGTGTGTACTGCGAGTACAAACCCCCGGGGGGAGTGTAATTTTTAAAGATAGCGGTAGTGGAGTGTAATTACGTAAAACCTCAGGGGGTTTTAGTGTAATTTATCCTATGAAAAATAGCGTCCAAGTTTGAGTTCATAAAAACACGTGCAAAAGGTTACATTTTTTAGAGGCTATCATTGGAGTATTTCAATAAAATACTATTAAGAAATATTGTGGATGTTACAAATTATTCATTTTTTACATAAAATGACGTTAAGATGAGAAGTAATTAGTCTTTGAACCATTATTATTCTAGCCGTTAGAAAATACTTGGCATGGTAGCCAGCGGTTAAGATTTAAATACCAATGATACTACCCAAGGTTCCAGCTTGCACCTCCACTAATTCCTATGCTGCCGTTTCTTTCTTTCCCTTTTTCCATTTAAGGCAATGGCCCTCCTCCTCTTTAATAATGTCTCTGCTTTGCCCCTTTTGCTGTTATTCTTTTGGCTATTATTTAACCGTAGGCAAACAGGGACGCAGGCAGTAAGGCTGGCAGTCCTCTTGGCTTTCACGTCCTCTTCTTGATGCTAGTGATAAAATACCTTAATCAATCTACTAGAGCCCATGATAGCGTATCTCAAACATTACTGATCATTCTAAACTTGCAGCAACTGGCCACAACAGCGCTACAACACCGTGCCTTGAGGGTCCTGGCCCAAAAGCATAGACTTATCTTGCACCTTAAGCTTGGCAAAATTTTTGGGCAGTCATTTCTACCCCAGAAGCGACCAAGGAGGTGTTAAAGAAGCTCTAGCTAACTTTTGTTAGAGGTAAAATTTTATCTCGGTTGACACAGCTGCTTATGAATATTGAGTTTTATTTATCTAAGTAATGCATTTGGGTGTTGTGTGAAACTTCTACTTCTCTATTAGTGCAAGCTAAGAGAAGTTACAGCAAAATCGATGGGCTGTTTTATCCTGGAGGTGGCGTGCTGTAACCTATTGCAACGGAGCATTTTGCAGGAGCGCGAACTGTCTTAAAGAGAGTGATTTAGTCCGCGCCTCAACACAGTGTCAACATAACTTGTTTCTAAGATGTTTGAGACATTGAACCCTTACCACACCTCATTTGGTAAGAACAGTGCTTAGCATTGAGCTAAGTTGTTTTTCATGCTCACAACTAAAGGAAGTACACGTTCGCGTATTTTTCTTATATTTCATTTCTTTTGAAAGCTTACTAAAATATTGCAATTGATCGTTAAATATTGCTTCCAACAGACTAGGTGGAATTCTTTTGCATATAATTAACATCATGCTTCCTCCTATCAGTTTCAATCTACCGTTTTGTCCTGATTGTTGTACTTATCAATAAATGCTAGTTCCACTTGTGCTCAATATGCCAGTTTATTGGGATCAAGTACAAATCGGAAATTTTGCAACTTAGAGCAGCAATCTTCGCTCACTCTTTCAATGTTAATGTTGTGACAGCAAACTGACTTCCACAAGCAATGCGTTTACAATTTTTATGAAGGAATAGATATCGCAATAGCAGCATTGGCTTCACAAAAGCAGATGCTGCAATAGCTTTTCTTATAGATTTCAGTTTGATTATTATTTGCGCCTTTGAAAGGCTTTTATTGCTCTGACGATATGCTTACTCTTTAAAAATCAAAATCATCCCGATTCGGCTTTGGTGAAGTCAATAAGGCAGTATAAAGCCTTAGCCTGTCCTCCCCAAGCGAGGAACTCCGCGAAAATGGTCTTCTTGGCCTAATCAATGACAAGGAGGTAAGCGTCAGCCGGTGCTTATACCGCTTCCAAGCAAGCTGAATAGCAACAGCTGCCCAAGTTCTCCATCCAGGCGAGTAGTATCTCGCGCTCCTCTTTACTTTCTCCTTCGCAAACGTGTACCTGAAATGTTGTGTGACGTATTTCACGTCCTTGGCTTCTAAGCCAAATGCTTCTGTGGTTTCAAGAGTGACTAATGTTGATGAAGATGGTGGAAGCCTTTCTATAAAGGGTCTCCTTAGGCACCATGATAAGAGCTCATCTCCGCTGAAGTTTCCTGGACCTAACATGCAGCAACTCTCTACGCCATCTCTTAGTACTTGGCTGCTTTGAAGATGGCCTCTTACTATAAACAACATTCTCTGAACTGGATCACCCTCTCTAGTTATCTACATATAACTCAAAATCAGGTTTATCCATAGTAGAAATTCTGTTGTAATTTGGTTTTCTTCAGAGCAGACTAATCTTTTCGTTAATTATAAAAGAACTACTGTCAAAAGTTTGGAACTCACTGTTTCTCCTTTTGTGAATATTAAAGACTTCACGCGGTCACAAATATTCTCTAGGACCAAATTGTCCATATGTTGAAACAAAGGAACCTGTGAGTGTAGAGTTAATTAGACTTTTTTCCCAACAAATAATAACAAGGTGTTACTCAACTTTGAATTTGTTGCCACATAAACCGAACGAATACGCATATGGGTGGTACCTGTCTAACCAAGTCCAAGCAGAGATGGTACTTGATGTCCCTCCTCAGTCCCTCAGGGAGGTTCTGGATCATCTCACACTCGTCCACGCCACGCATGGCTGCCCAACGCTGTCGCTCATAGTTTCTCACTCGCTGCCTGAACGCCTGTGGCAAGTGTCTCCTTCTCATCCACCACTGGAGGTTCCTCATCTTCAGTTGCATTGCTTGTTTCTTTGATGTGGTCGAATGCAAGAACACCTGCACATATATTTCAGTACATGTACGAGATGAATGATGAAACTCCTTGTATATACTACGTACGTCCCAACAAGAGCGCCCCTTGCCATGGTTCATCTGCTCAATAAGCAAAAACCATAATGATGCTAGCCTCCTAGTGAAATGTCGTTTCTGAGACTCGTTCTGGTTCAAGCATTTAACAGTGATCGTTCCTACTATTTGTAAACTGCTTGGAAGAGAATGGTGCATCATCTGTACGACATAACTTTTTGTAATAATGGTTGCGACGGTAACTTTGAAGTGAAAAACATGAGGAATCAACATTACCTTGATATTTCCAATCAACGTGGTGATGAGAAGGAGGCCAGTAGAGATAACGACGGTAATGAAAACAACTTCTAGCCAATCCGTTGTGCTCGCCCCCGATGAGAAGGTGCTGTTTCACATAAAAACCACGGAGGAAATAGGCTCAGGCACCACTCAATAACCAAAAGGGTGTAAAATTGGGTCGGGCTAGCTTTAAGCCCAGGCCAGCCCGACCGGTGCATATGGGCTTGGGCTGGCTTCTGTTTCAGTCTTCCTCAAGCGACACTTTGTTACAAGATTTTTCTATTAAGAAGGCCTGTTTTCACGCGTACTACGCTTTCGGCACCAATATTTTAGCAGTAGACTGTGGGCCTTCCTTTAATCCAACTATAAAAGGCAACCAAATTAGTGTTTAATCTTAGCAGATTTGGGAGTGGCCCGCTAGAGACGAAAGAAGGCTTCGAACAACTATTATTGTATTGTAAGGCCCAGGCCGAAGATTGTCAGGTCCTCAAGCAGGTATCGCTTGGAACATATGCCTTGGCCTCAAATTCTAAAGAGGCCAGCTCCTACAGAACATAGGCCACGACAATAAGTTCCGAGGGGCCTGCCCGCTGAGGATCTCAATTTCCCCGAGGGCCACCCCTTATGGAACATAGGGCCACGACCACAAGTTGCGATCATAGAGCTAAATCTTGGGCTAGGCTATATAGAGCTAAATCTTGGGCTCGCTTTGTAAATTACATATATTTGAGTCCAGCTCTAGTATGGGCGAAGGCCCATTCTAATTATTATGAGGTGACTCGACCACAAGCTAGTGGAGAGGACGAACTCCGTGACAGAATTTCTTTATTTTTAACCTACTACCGTAGTTGAATCAAAAATCTAAAAGTTCTTGTTTCTAGAGGACAAATATGTATCACTAAATATGATTAGCAAAGTTTTAGCGGCCAAGATTGATTATGAAGTTGTCTTCATATACATCAAATACTGTATTTAGGGACAATACAACGACTTCCTTAATATGAAGGCTAAATATGACGATGGTTGTCGCTCAATGCAATGGGGATTGTTGCTTCTCTCCTGTATCTATAGTTGTAGTAAGAATCTTTCCAAATTAGTTACCTGAGAGTCATAACACCGTAAAAGATAGGAAAGAGAATCTTCTCAAAACGATTTTCAATCGTTACAAGTTGAACAGCCCACGTATAAACTCCATAGAAGTCGTCATCAGCTTTTAAGCACGTAGACCTTGCTTCTATGTTCTCCCCCCATGCCAGTCGAGTTCCATCTCTCACTGGGCTACTTGTTCCATAATAAATGGGGTCTTGGCAAGCCACTGTTCTGAGGCCACATAACTGTGTTCCTCTGCACCGCTCGTTCAAACAATTAGTAACCCTTTGGAGCCCTAGCAAGTACCAACATGCTCCCACTGCCTGCACAAACATTTTGCTCCATAAGCCCAAGGAAATTTGGCAAATTGGTGGTCTAGTTTTGAACGTCAGCCTCCCATTTTGTTATGCATGGTCACGGGTTCGAGTTTCATGAGTAGTATGATATCTAAAAAAAATATCTTTAGTTCTCGTGTAGTAATATTCTATTCTGAAATTAATGAAGGCACGGGTGTGTGTGTTGGAGTAAAAGTGCAGAATGGAACAAGAAAAACGAAATTATAGCTTGAGGCCAGTGTTATTAAAGGCGCAGGCGCACCTAAGGCGCAAAAGGTCCCTGGAGCCTAGGCGCAAGGCGTAGGCGCGCGCCTTTTCGAAGCGAGGCGCAAAATTAAAATAAATATAAATAAATAAATAATAGTGCATTAAAACAATAAAATTACATTTAAAAAAACATTTCTTTTTCAGTTCACATCCCCATACACATCCAAATTTGTACATATGTTTTAAGTCGTTCACATCCCCATTTTATCGATAATGAGCGTATTAAATAATATCCTCATTTTATGATTAAAAATCTATTAGCGACAAACGAGAATATAAAAAATACACATGACGTGAAAAATAGACAATTCTTATTTTTGAAAGAGCTAATAAAAATGTCACTAAAAGCATATTTACAAGCTTTTTTTTTGTTGAGATTCGTGAGAACTATAACCACAAAGGTGTAAATACGTGGTCAACGAATGGCATATCTGAAGTTGAAGGTACGATAAATGGAGAACTACCGGCAGTTCACTTTACACGAAGCTCATCACAGAGCTTGATGTGCTCAAAGAATGAGGCTCCAGAGAGAAATGGGATGTTTCCATGGGTGGTTGCCCCTCTCTGTCAAAGATGACCTTCATCTGAGCCCATGATTTCATCATCGTCCCTGAAAACCAACAGCCCATTTCTCTCTCTCTCTCTCTCTCTCTCTGTGTGTAATTCTATAGAGATACAGAGAGAGAGTGATATCTATCTATATATATACATACATAAAAAAACAGGCGCAAGGACGAACAGGGACTGAGTGGAGGGAGGGGGAGGGGGAGAGGGAGAGGGGGAGAGAGAGAGACCAGCGGGGTTGAGGCATGGAGCAGCGGAGTAGCAGCGGCAAGAGCAGCGCCACGGCGTCGACAGAGGCAGCGGAGCAACTAGCAGTCAGCGGCGGCGGCGAGGGGACAAGCAATGGCAGCGACGACGGCCACCGGTCACCGGAGCAAGGACGAACTGTCGCACGTAGAGTGAAATTGATTTGGATTTGGGGATTTTAGACTTTGGGAGCAAGGAAGGCGCAAGGACGAACAGGCTCCTAGCTTCGCGCCTCCCGCCCCGCTATGCGCCTAGCGCCTGGGCGCCTAGGCTCACAAGGCGCGCGCCTAGTTGAACGCGCTGCGCCTAGCCTAGGCGAGGCGCGGGTTGTGCGCCTGAGCGCGCCTTGCGCCTAGGCGCGCTTTTAATAACACTGCTTGAGGCGCGTCTAAAAACACTGACTTTATGGCGATATTTGCCTCCACTTGTTTTAAATTTGTTATCGGATTAATGGAAAATCACCACCAAGATTACTCAAACCAACAATTTGCTGATAACAATTCTGAATACTAGTTTCAGGATTTGCACTTCGAAATTATGTATGTAACTGAAAAAGAAAAGAGGAGATTCTGAAGTTGGAATCCAAAAAATTAATTAATTATGAAATTTCCGAATCTTAAATATGTACTAACAGTCACCCTTTCATGAAGGGACACAACCACTAAAGGCACTACTTCATAAATAACTGTTATTTCTGGTGCCTTCCCAGAATTATTTTAAAATCACCAAAGTGTCACTAAAAATAAATGATTGAAAGAAATAATTCCTAAAATTGGCTAAAAAATATGTGCCGCCGTTAGATCATAAATCAACGAGCCATTCACACTTGTGGCAGGTGTGCAATGTGCGAAGTGCGCCACTAAAAGCACACAGTGTGCCACATGCTCGTGCGTGCGGTTCACCGCACAAAAACATTCTCAATCTTCCCTTCAAAATATTTCAAAATAATTCAAATATATGTACCATGTGCTTACTCATAAGGGGAAATAAAGTTTCTTTTTCTTTAACGTGGGACAAAGAACAAAACTTTTTGGGTCTTGAACTTCACTTATAATATATACAAATACAAAAACAATCTATCACCAACAGTGAGTGTGAGAGAGTGTGTGTGTGTGTGTGTGAAGGACTAAAGAAACTAAATAAGCATAATTTTAGGTGATTCAAGCATATGCTTAGAGATGCAACATCGGAATAAGTAATGATCTTACGTGGGCGGCGACAAAATATGCAATGATGTTGAGGGCGATCCCCCACCAGAAAGTCCCAAAAATGTAGCCGGAGAGATTTTGCATACGTCGCAAGTGGCTGACAGAGTGATAGATCTTTGGGAGATATTGGAAGAGAAACACTGCTAGGAACACAGTCATCACCAGTGTTGTTGAACCCTTCTCCAGAAGAGCTGGAACTGCTATCCATAACACAACCTGCATCATCATGTTTAATTTGAAAGAGATCCAAATTAAGTTAAAATCCACTCTAATTTCTTCAAATGCAAGGGGAAGGTCATATAATGCATCATGTTTTGTTGATCACTAGAAATAGTGTTGATCTACATTGGATACACGTACTGTCAAAGGAGATAATATATATAGTTGCAAGTTGCATAACAGGGCCATGCATTCGCTCGCAAATACACTTTGACCAAATAATTAACGGATAGGGAATATCTGATGAGATCATGTTCGTTGACATTCAACATTGGTGACAAGCAGGCATATACACGTCACCTTACCATAAGCTTTAATCACCTTACAGCATATGTAGAACATAAGAAATCAATAACAGAATACAGATTCTATCGAGGTTAACTCAGCAGTAATAGACCTAGAAAATGTTACGAGTACCAAAAATTGTCACCTGGGGAACGGGGAGGATGACAAAGAGGTCGAGCAAGAAGCCCTTCTTGGCCTTCAAATATCGCACAGCCACCGCCCTGTTGCGTGGCGGTTGGCTTCTTTCAACTTCACTGCCACCACCACCAACGCCGTGAGGCTGCAGCTTGTTCATTTTGAGATGCAGCCACATGTTCCACGCAAGTAACATGTCGGTCGCACACCGAAGCACGGTCACTGTGATGGCGAACCATCCGTCCACGAAGAGGCACATGCGCCGCTCGCTAATGGAGAGCGCGTAGAAGAAGAGAGGGTCGACGAAGAGGCCGGTGGCGCATACCAGGAGGAACACCCTGTTCCATTCCCGAACCCTTGTGGCTCTAGGGTCCAAAAGCCTCGCGAGTGAAAACCTTCTTCCTCGTGGCCGGCATGTGTCAAACATGCCCTCGCATTCTGGAGAGCTCTCGTCCTCCTCCCTTCCTCTTCTTCCTCTTCGTCTTCAGTGTCATCAGTGTCATGATAAGCATGCCAAGTTTCTTGCCGGCTAGCCATGTTCACTGAGAGAGAAGAGAGGAGTTAGGTTTGTAAGAGAGATCTAATAGGGTATTTATGCACTCCATCTATCTAGAGGTGAAAAGGAAAGACATATGTATAGTGCGTCAACATTAAATCCAGTTTTCAAAAAAAAATTCTTTTTAAATTGTTCTGAATGACAACAATTTTTGGGTAGGTTGGTTAGATAGTATCAATCTGAAAAGTAAAGATTTACAGCGAGTTCATGAAATTCTCCTATGTACATTATAAAATTTTACAATTTACTCATTTTGAAAGACATTTTCTTTAAGTAAAACAGTTCTATACAAAGGCCGTATAGTCGGTCCCTCTCTTGATCAATTATAAGTCGCTACGGTTCTACAAAAAGCACCCGCTCTATGAATCAAAGACGGTCACCAAGTCTATCTAGCAACTTGGATGTATCCCCAAATGCTAGCTGATATACCTCAAATATAAACTCCGAATAATTGGGAAATACCCCGCAATTCTAGTCGAACTGGAAGACCGATAATTATCTTATCAGATATCATGACGTGATCCTCAAGGATTCTAACACATCTAGCCTACGGTTCAGTCCTACTAGGACTCTTCTTCTTACCACTATAGAAAGGGGTCTACCCCCCCCCCCCCCAAAGTATGGGATGACGACACACATTCATACTTTTTCAGAGTCATTAATATGTAGCTGCGCTCTGACTTAAGCATCAGAGAGTTCTCCGCCGGGAACCCCACCCGACGGTCACTCGTTTTCTATCTTGCAGGTCATCGGTTCAGGCTCAGGTTTCGCAACGTACGCGGAGCATATTTTTAGCAGCAACATTTTGGCGCCATCCGTGAGACCCGCCAGTCTAACCGATTGACCTCAAGAAAACTGAACAGTTGTACCGCGAACTGTCAGCGGTTACTCACTCGTCAAAACCTCTACAGAATTGCCGCCACCGCGGGTGACAGATTCAATTGTCGTCACAATCAAAGAAGGAAAAAGTTTCGTAAGTGGCGCCGCCGACATCCAGACAACAACAACAACGCGGCCATTATTTTGGCCATGTTTGAAACCACGACATGATCGCCACCGATCTATCACAGAAGAGCCGCTGTCGGTGGTTGTCGCGCTGCTTCCCCCACGGCCTACTTTCACAGAAATTAGAAAAGAAGACACGGTGCTGCTGTAACCGCTTATGCCAGTCCACACAACCACCGTCAGCGTCGGCACCGTACAACCCCTGATGTTCAAAGTTCGCAACACCGCAACCAACGTTGACTGCACCATCTTGCCGCCGAAGCAATAATCGCGACTCAGGGCCAGAGCCGACTGCGGTTCACAGTGGCACCAGCCGGTGCCTTCACTGCCATAACAAGCAGCACCGTCACCATCGCACCGTGGAGACCCCCAGCTCAAACTCTGGCCACGCACACGCCATCAGAGTCGCCGGCGATGCAAAACCGCTGGAACCAACATCATAGGAAAACATAGAAGGGAAGATGTTTGAAACCCTTAAAAACAACAGTGAAGACGCGGACACCATGAACCGCCGGCCATCGCCTTGAAGGGGCCGAAGCATATACAACAACATCTCAACAAAAAAAAGGGTGAGTTCAGAATTTTCAAATTATTTATCACAAGTTTCTACCGTCAGGCTGGAACAGTGATCGGCCCCACCACCACCGGCGTCTGGTGGGGGTCAGACAGCATCGTCACAACCAAAAATTACAAGACAACATAAATGAAGTCATGGCCACTGCCGTGAAGTGGCCGAGGCAGCAAGGATGACAACCACAAAAAAATTCTAAAACAAATTCGTCCATCAGAGTTGCTCAACCATCGCCAACGGAGTCGCAGGCACCACAAACCGCCGACCACCACCTTGAAGCTGCCGGAGCATCCACAACAACCAAGAAAAAAAAATAGAGAGAAGGAATTATGAACAGTGCCACCGCACTCTATGGGTTAAAACCCTAGCAGTAGAGTGCCGCCGCCGTCCACAGCACCTCCACCATGGCAGGCCCTCCAGCAATGCACGGCTGTCGAGCCCTTCCTATGCCACGATGGAGTCGATACGGCAACATCGGCCCAGCCAAGACTTCGACGGCCAGGGGAGGCAGCGTCGCCTCACTGTCAGTGTCGCCCCACGTTGGCGGTCACCGCAATCTCGACCAGGCACATCGGCGGTCGGCCACCACTAGTCCATTCAACAATCAACAGCGACGCCATCACTTCGCCGACATTACACTCCCACATCTTGCTCAAGGCCACAGACATCAGCCACCAGAGCGTCGCCATCATCCATCACCATCTGTGGCAACTGCATCGACGGAATACAAAGCAAGTGGCGAAAGAGGAAGTCGCAATGCCACCTCCATATTGTAGCTATAGAGATATGCACCACCACTACGCCATCGGCCCCGTCACCACATGTTAAAACTTTGACCGATCGTCGGTGCGCCTTGGTGTTACAGCCTTGGCGTTGCAAAGGGCACTGCCACCGTGCCTTCGTCGCCTTTCTCAGACAGGCACTACCCATCAGTCCACACTGTATCACCTTCACGGCCACAGACAGGACCTAGGCAATCGCCGCCGCCAGCATCAGGCGGCCCGATCACCGTCACCTTCATGGCAAGCCCTCCGGGGAAAACAGCAGCGCCGCACCATCGCCACGGCCTCACTCCAGATCTGTCCGGTGCCCCCGCGACCTTCCTTGCTCCAAATCTACAACAAATATGGTGACTGAAAAAACATGATCGACGTCGCGCCCTACAGCCACCGTGGAAGAGCATCGCCATCGGCAGCCATCATGGGTGGCCACTGCAATGCTGCCGCCGACAACCATTTTCCCCGACGTCGCACCATCCACCACGATCAAACGGCGACGACGCCACTTCACTGACCAACTCCCTGGCATCGAGTTGTTGCGCCAACCAAAGTCCCCGACGTATCCTCCAACAGCAACTACCGGATCTATCGTCGCACCTCAACGTGGCATCGCTGCCTCTCTACGGTGGTCAAATCTATCCCAATTTCTCTCTTTAGTAGATGAACAAAACAGGCAGATCCAAACAAGGTGAATGCTTCCAATTTTTGAAGTATTAAACTTTTTACCCCGTGATTATGCATATTTGTGCTTACGACCCGAAAGGTCCTGCTTATTCAACTTAAGCCACATGCTTCTTAAAGCATTAAGCTTTTAACCCAGAAAGAAGACCAACTCAAATTCAAGATTCATGGGGTCTCATTTATTTCACATTTGACGTACCTTCTTAAAAGTACGTGCATGTTTTGTATTTTGTGGCACGCCTTTAAAAATAAAGCGCTAGACTTGCGACTGTGCCCTACACGTAGGCTAAAAAGTCGTCTTTATATATCCATGGCTTCTCAAAGACAAAGGGCTTTATAACAGCGGCCGTATTACGGGCTCAATGACCCGCGCCTTCTTATTTGGCACCGCGACAACGACAACGAGAACTTCAAGTCCAGTCCAACCCCCGGGGGTACTTTTACGAGCTCCGAGCTCCATTCGCCCTCAAGGGTGCATACAAGAACTCTAAGTCTCGTCAAACCCCCGAGGGTATATACATGAGCTCTGTGCTCCATCAGCCCTCAAGGGCGCTTACCAGAACTCTACATTCCACTAGCTCTCTAGGGCGGTCCCTCAAGGGTGACAGGATAGAGCTCAAGTTCTATCCGAACGGTTTAGCTATAGTTCTAACCTGTGAAACGGCAAAACTTAGTGGGAGTTCGTCGCCCTACCCTGTTTTGTTAATTCAAAATATGGTCGAGCGTGAGTGCGAGGCTTCTTTGCCAGCCCTTAGCTGAAGATAAAGGTTCGCGTCAAAGTAAAACGCAAGCATGATGTGGTCAGCTCAAGCTAAAGAACACACACTTGTACAAAACAAACACCCTCCACTGGAGAGGTGACCCCTCAAGGGGATATTCAAATACTTAGCACATGCAACAACTTGCATGCACAGCTCTGTGTCCTCTCTAGAGAGGCTAACGTGGGGCACAGCCTCTAATGGATCCCGAGATCCCATGATTCATCTTCTCAAAGATAATTCTGAGTAGCCTACTTAGGCGACATTCGAAAGACCTAGTTCTCAAGAGCTAGAGTTCTAGCATCCTACTCGGGGAAAGTTTCAAGGCTTAAACTCCCAAGAGCTTAGGTCCGAGCACATGGAGTAGAGAAATATTATTACCCCTACAAGCGGATGAAGAATTCCTTACAAATCTGACGTGTGTCTCAAGACACTATGTATAAACTTCCTCAGCCAAACATTTTGGCTAAGGAAGTGGGGGGCTTATGATATACCTCAAATATAAACTCTCAATAATTGGAGAGTACCGGGCAATCCTAGTTGAACTGGGAGACCGATAATTATCTTATCAGAGATCATGACGTGATCCTCAAGGATCCTAACGCGATCCTAACACATCTAACCTACGGTCCAATCCTACTAGGGCTCTTCTTCCTACCACTATATAAAGGGGTCTACCCCCCAGGTATGGGATGACGACACACATTCATGCTTTTTCAGAATCATTATCATGTAGTTGCGCTTTGACTTAAGCATCGGAGAGTTCTCCGCCGGGAACCCCACCCGGCAGTCACTCGTTTTCTATCTTGCAGGTCATCGGTTCAGGCTCGGGTTCCGCAACGTACGCGGAGCATATTTTTAGTAGCAACACTAGCTATATATATATATATATATATATATATATATATATATATATATATATATATATATATATATATATATATATATAATGAAAACAACCGATGACTCAACATGGATCAATCTCTTTGTTTGTTGCAAGCACACTGTTCAAAATGTGTGAATAATTTGCACTCCTATCCCCTTAGTTCAATTGATCAGATTTGGCTAATTACACACACATACCCCTAGCCAGCGATGGCGGACATCACGTGCAGAAATTCGAAATACCAGATCAATATGTTTCGATAGACATTTTTTTCACACGAAGAAAGAGGAAGTGTCTTACCAACTAAAAAATGTGAAGCTATATGGCTTTCCAAATGCAAGAGATAGAGAGTCAATTTATATTTTAAACTGAAAGTTTGCAATTTTGTAATATCCAAGCGTGCCCTATCATCTGGGCTGAGCTGTTCGGGAATGATTATATTGTCACCAGTCCAACAAATTAAAAACTACAGGCCGCTTAATGCAAACATGTGAAAGTATTAACCAGCGGCTATAGCTCGTAAAGAAAGCCATACCAATATTGCTACTAGAGCAGTGCCTGAACTGACTTTTTTCTTCCATTAATGTGCGCATTTTAGAAACTTTGAGTGCCATAAAACTACAGAACTAGAAGCCCTATTTTATGGATCAATGGCCTGAATGATGCACTCACTATGCTAAGCACGACAATCCAAAACTTTTAGTCCTAGAATCCTAAACCATTTTGCGTGAGCCATTGGCATATTTTGGATTTTACTCAAACACTGAGTTAAGTATTAGCTTTTGTAGCTAAGCATTGGATCCCTACAAGTCCCTACCACATTTCCATATCACATGGTGCATGTACCTTTGAAGTTCAAGCAAATCAATCACTGGTTTGCAGTTTCTTGTTTGTGAGGAAGGATTCTCGGTCGAATCATTGTAGTTCTTAGCAAAAAAGGATTGCGTGGACTTGAGTAGGGTCCCTGCTTACGGAAAGTGAGGCAGTCTCTCTCTCTCTCTCTCAGATAAGTGTAAACAACAGAGGTTCTGCGCAGCTTCCCCGTTTTGTTTTTTGTCAATGATTGCTGGAAATAAACGTCTCTCTCTCTCTCTCTCTCTCTCTTACACACACACACACACACAAACACAGAAAGTGGATAGAGGCTGTTCAATTGAGGGTGTGAAGTGAGCGTCAGAGTTAAAATAGTCCAGATGAAATGAAACATACCATATGAAGAGACATATAGATCAACATCAGTCACTATTCAGTGTTTCGTTGTGTACCCACAAAAGATCCTCAAAAAGCTAATAAGGTTACGTTCCTGTTTTTATCTTCTGAAAACAGAATTTTTTGTGAGAAATGTGAGGTTTGAAGGGAGGGTGACTTTGAAAGTCTTAGATAATGCAAGCATTGGGCCTAACTTTTGCACAAGCTCTTTGTTTTTCTTTTTCCCTTTTTTCTCCTTCTCATTACTCGAGAATTGTAGTGGTAGAAATACTGAAATTAAGCAACACAATCTTCCCCTGCATGGTTGAGTAACCAGCTAGGAAAATCATTTGACCGATAAGGCATGTTGATTCGTCCGTTCCAGTACTTATAATTAGAGTCTAAGCTGCATTCAATAATAATTGGTATGTCAAACCATTTTCAACCTTCATCATGCTTACTTTGTATTTGGCATAATGGAAGATTCATTTTGCAGTGCAACAGAACACTGAACAAATGAAAGGAAATTGATAGTCAAGCTCTTCCCACAAGGATATATTATTGGACTAATAGTCAAAATCATCTCGATTTGGCTTCGGTGACGTCAATAAGGCAGTGTAGAGCCGAAGTCTGTCCTCCCCAAGTGAGGAACACCGCGATAATGGTCTCCTCGGCCTTATAAAAGATAGGGAGGTAAGCGTCAACCGGTGCTTATACCGCCTCCAAGCCAGCTGAATAGCAACAGCTGCCCACGTTCGCCATCCAGGCGAGTAATATCGCGCACTCCTCTTTACTTTTTCGTTGACAAACGTGTATCTGAAATGTTGTGTAACATACTTCACGTCATCGGCTTCTAGCCCAAATGCTTCTGTTGTTTCGAGGGTGACTAGTGTTGAGGAAGATGGTGGCAGTCGTTCGACAAAAGGTCTTCTAAGGCACCACGACAAAAGCTCGTCTCCACTAAAATTTCCAGGGCCCAACATGCAGCAACTTCTTACACCATCTCGGAGGACTTGGCTGCTTTGAAGATGACCCCTGACTATAAACAGCATTCTCTGAACTGGATCACCCTCTCTGGTTATCTACGCATGCAGATTCATATTAGAGTTGCATTAAACTTCAATACTACATTTTCTTGTGCAAGTTTCTCTTACTTAATTTTGAGGAAATGGTTCTGTAAGGTAAAAAGATAAAACTATTTTCTCCTCTTAACTCAAATTGTTAGGAATGAGGTTTGGAACTCACTGTTTCACCTTTCGTGAATATGAGGGACTTCACGCGGTCGCAGATGTTCTCTAGGACCAAATTATCCATATGTTGAAACAGAGGTACCTGCGGCTTGCAGAAGATTCATCAGGCATTTCACCAACATATATGATAAAACTTCGTCATTCCAAATAAACTCGTACAAACTATTGAACTAGAAGTAGTGCCCGCAGATTTATTACCTGCCTGACCAAGTCCAAGCCGAGATGGTACTTGATATCCCTCCTAAGGCCCTCGGGAAGGTTCTGGATCATTTCGCACTCGTCCACTCCACGCATTGCTGCCCAACGCTGCCTTTCGTAGTTTCGGACTCTCTGCCTAAAACCTAGTGGCAATTGTCTCCTCCTCATCCACCACTCTATGTTCCTCATTTTAAGTTGCATTGCCTGTTTTTTTGATGTAGTTGCATGCAAGAATACCTATTTCGCCACAAAATTTTCTAATAAATATATAGATAGTGTAAATGCAGAAGTCAGAAATTTGTTTAAGGTGGGGGAATTCGATAGCCACAAAAATTTGTGAAACTTCCTTTAAGTTAAGATGGGCAAATTCACATTTTCTCCATTTGTAATCCCACAAAGTGGTTAATTCCTCTGGTAACAAAGCTTACATTTTCTGAAAAAGAAGGTTCATTGTAGTATATATAATTTGCAGTTTTGGATATTGAATGTTCCAGGCTAATTAAGGAACTTCTAAGTAAATCAGAATTAACTGAAAAAAAGGAAAATAATATAAAAATGAAATTACCTTGATATTACCAATCAGCATGGTGACCAGCAGGAGTCCAGTGGTAACAACAATGATAATGAAAACAACTTCTAACCAGTCCGTTGTGGTCTCCAGGTTCCCAAAGGTACTGATTGCAAATGCGAACACAGAAATAAGAACAATTCCTACGTGATCTTACTTTTACCTTAATCAGAACAGATATTTAGGATAGCGGTTGATTGATAGTCTAAGCTTACTTTTAAACGCTTAATATTGTTTCCAGTTGCAACTGAGACCTTTGAAAGTTGATTCTTAACTTCCGGGTCCCTATAATTTCAAAATATGTCGCTAAATTGACTTTTAGCGACAAAATAGAGCCGAATATATCTCGTCTGAGTATATAGGACCTTTTACGGTAGAAAAATAATACCTAGCCAGTATCACTATCACTTGTAACAATTGGAATGCTCCAACGAGCTAGGTGCAACCGTGTCATATTCATCACCATCGTAATGAAGTTTTTTCATACTCCATAAGAAACATCTTCTTGGTTTCAAATTTGAAAACCACATTGATATTGTTCAAAGAGCCGTAAAGCACGCTCTAAACTTTTTATAACTTTCTCCGCCACCCCTATGCAGATTCTGTTGCTAAAAGTTGCATTAGCGACACAATTTTCTCTCAAGCGCAGAAAAATGAGTTTTGGTACTTTAAAAGTTAATTAACCTCGCCCATCCATTGATCAGTATACAGGAGAGGCATAGGTAAGAAGTGAAAAAATCTACCTGAGAGTCATTAGGCCCCAAAAAATAGGGAAGAGTATCTTCTCTAAGCGGCTTTCATTCGTCACAAGTTGTAAGGTCCATGCATAAGTTCCATAGTCGAAATCATTTCCACCGTGCAGGCACGTAGTTCTTGCTTCCTTGTTCTCTCCCCAAATCAGGCGTTGCTTCGTGTCCCTCGCCAGGCTGCTTGTTCCATAGTAAATAGGCTGGTCACAAGCCAGTGTTTTGAGGCCACAGCCCTTTGCGTCTCGGCAGTGCTCCTTCAAGCATTTTGCCGTCCTCTGGATCCCTAGCAAATACCAACAAGCTCCCACAGCCTGCACACAATTTTTGATAGGACATATAAAAGAGCCTTTGTTAGTTCAGATCCACGAAAAAGAGACAGTGCGAACGTAAAGTTGAAAGATGTCACAGGCAAACTTTGATTTCACAAAATGGTTATAATCCCCCAAGTAAACCCTAACTTGCTTCAAGCTGGAACATTACTACTTCACCAACTGAATCACATAAACTGGGTTTCATGCAAAGCTTAGCTTTTGTGGGATGAGGTGTTGCAGGAACGAAAGCAAAGACATCACAACATTACTGTGTACGTTGTTTATTGACTTTATGGCAGCATATATCCAAAGTAGTCATGAATATATGTACGGCCTCTCCCTTGGCAAGTGATCAGTGATCAAACCCAAGTAATTTAATTAGACTAAAATAATTTGTTGATGAACATGAGAATGTACCATCGATGGGTCTTGGATCACATGGTTAGAATTGCTGTGGAAAATATCAACTAAGGAGATATAACTGGGAGGATACTTTGAAGCGTTCAACTAATTAGAATCAATTACGTGTCAAGAGATCCATCTTATCTTCTGGACACACTCGCTCAAGAATCTCTATGTGTGAAAGTAATGACTAATGAGTTGATTACGACACAAAAAGGATGGATGGGAATTGAAAAGGAGTACAATGACAAGGTTTCACGGGGGAAGGAAACAAACCATTGAGACCTGTTCAAATCTTAGTTGTACAAAGTGGGGCGGGGCGGGGCGGGAGCGGGAAAGCGTAAGCACCAAGAAGAATCTGAGGTTGGGAGCGGCTTGAATAAATAAATGCGTAAAGAGTATTATCATTTGTTTAGCATAATTTACATAGATAGCAACAACAAACAAGAAGACTTTAAGGACTTGAAAGAAGAGAGAAACAATGAATTGAGTTGAAAAGAGCTTGATTTTGATGTATTCTATCACTTGTTCTATGCATCTCTATCCAGCTAGCGGAATCGAGTTCCCATCTTAGTTTGGGACGAGATCTCATTGAGCTCCTAACTTGGGATCGCAAAAGCGAGTTTTCAAGAGAGAAACGTCACCATATTAGGAGTTTCCTGCAACTAAGGTTCAAATACCCAAGAGCATGTTACTAGAAGTGCTTGCTTCAAAGGAAGATGTTTAAGAAAGAAAAATGTTAATCTTTGGTCAGCTTTCACCATATACTTATATGAAACGTAGAAGGATTAATTGATCAAAATTACCTTAATATATGTGTTTGCAGATTAGCATCTCAGCGAACTAATTTAGCATTTTCTTACACCAACATATATATATATATATATATATATATATATATATGACAAAATCTTGGGGGTAACGGTGTTAAGTTTTTCTGTTAAGTGGAAGGGCACTCGATTAGGTCACTTAATTCTAGGGTATAAAAACGCAACTGTAATGTTAGGGGATATATAGTTTGCAATATACACATATATACTAAAAAAAAGTGGAATATGAATCTTTTTCTACCTAATTTAACACACAAACACACAAAATTTAACCTAAAATATGATGGTTGCACCTCAAGATGACCTTTGAAACACACAAGCAATCACGAATAGACAATGAAATAAGGTAATGGCACTTGGAACCCTTGATTTGTTGTGAAGTTTGGATTAAGGTTTAGGTGTGAAAATTAGGGCTTTTACTCTGGAATAACTTCCATTTTTCTGAAGACATATATTTTTGTATATTGAAGGTTTTCTCATGGTGGCGGTCTTCTGATGATGGTGGTGGCCTTATTTGGTGGGTGATATATCCACAGAAATAAACCCTACACATATGACATAGGGTAAAAACAAGTTGCCCTTAGTTAGGCCACAAACCTGCCAATTAATGTTAAGACAAGTTTAGTCAATTAACCCTTAAATAAAGACCATTTGACTAAACTACACTAAGAGGAAGCTTTTTACAAACCCCGATTTTTTTTCAATAAGTCTAATGGAAGGTAAATTTTTGCTTAACGTGTAAAAATTTTTGAGATAAAAAGATGTTATTTAATTTTGGTTTGTTGGAGTGTTAATCCGCGAACCTGCCATATATATATGTTGAGGTAAATTGCATCAATTAAGCCAACACAGGACAAGGAAAGTGATCTTACGTGAGATGCCACAAAGTATGCAATCAGGTTGAGGGCAACCCCCCACCAAACAGTTCCAAATATGTAGCCCGAGAGGTTTTGCATGCGGCGTAAGAGGCAAACGGAATGATAGATCTTTGGGAGGTACTGAAATACAAACATGATCAAGAATACCGTCATCACCGCAATTATCGAACCTTCTTCCAACATTGCTGGGATTACTATCCATAGCACTACCTGTCTCATCGTCATGTGAAGTTACGGTCTGCTGTAAAATTTTAAGCAACAGGGTACAATAATGCTTGTTACAGTAATGCATGCATACATACCAGCTTCCTTCTAATAGCTTATACGGAGTAATATTTACAATTGGGTTGCAACTGTGCTGGTTGAATATGTTGATGATGGAGTGGGGCCATCGTCTCCCTAACTCTACAAAGTCCTAGACTTCTCTTTAATTGTATTATTATTATAGAGAAGCTATTCTCTTTTTAATGCCCTAATATTTACTAAATTCTCTTAAGTAAGCCGTGGTGTGCGGTCGTTATGAAAGTATCAAACTTAAAATCAAATGACAAATGACAATATGAAGGGAGATACCCATAAAACTTCTGGTCTGGTTCGACTAGCTATGATACTATGTGAAAATATTCAACTAAAAACTAATTGCAGTTCTAGCAAATTTTTCTATTGAGGAAATTCCAAAAAAAATAATAAAAACTAATTGGTAATAATGAGAAAGGTCTATTAAACTTATATATTGAGGTAGTAGTAGTTTATATTTCTCCGATATGAGATTATATCTCAACAGTCACTAAAAAATTCCATAACCAAAAAAAATGACGCAACAACTTGTTGCTATGATGTGATTTATTGCTTTTTATGATTGCAAATTTGAGTCTTTTGTCACTAAAATCACCTGGTCTTGACTCTTGAGTCTTTGACTAAATGGCTATGTACCTAGAGCTGTAAAACAAACCAATTTTCCAATCTTAGGTCATTATATTCGTACTCGTGAATGTCTCTCAAAGAAGACTTATAGGCTTGCTCTTGATAAACTAAGGAAAGATAAACTTAAAATATCTTCAGAATTAATACCCCCTATCACGCCACCATGCATCACCTAGCAATGTTATTATTAGCGTAGTTCTGTTCATTAATAACATGCTGTACATGAGGTGAATATTGATGTGATAATTAGCTTCAAAGTTTTTGAACTTCGGAAGTGTTGGGTAAAAATAGAACAGATCTAGACACAAGATTGGTAATCACGAACCACCCTCTTGTCTAAACCAACTAATTACATCAACTTTTCTGACCTTTTCCTCCCCACCACCCTCTTGCTATATATGAACAACAGACAAGACATGGTCACAACAGATTTTTTTTGGTGCTAAGGTTGTAACAGATGCTCAGACTCACTGCTGCACGCATTTGTCATCTCTGCGTAAGACACTAGTGCACAAAAATGTCCTCGACCATTATAGCATCATCATTAACTTAAAACCATACCAATCGAAGATACGGTATGCGCGAAAATTATCAAAGACTTCTGACCTGGGGAAGAGGGAGTATGACAAATAGGTCAAAGAAGAAGCCCTTCTTGGCCTTCAGGTAGCGGAGCGCCACCGTGCCCGCACCCGTGTCGTGCAGCCTGCTGTCCTCGCTCTCGAAGCCGCCCACCACGGCGTTGGCCCGCTTGTACATCTTCAACTGTAGCCATATGTTCCACGCGTGCAGCACGTCCGTCATGCACCGGAGAGCTGTCACCGTGATGGCGAACCACCCGTCGACGAAAAGGCACATGCACGTGTCGCTTATCGACAGAGCGTAGAAGAAGAGGGGATCCACGAACAGGCCCGTGGCGCACACCAGGAGGAAGATCCTGTTCCACTCCTGCACCCACTTGGCCCTAGGGTCTAAAACCCTCCCCACTGAGAACCCTGTTCCACGTGAACCGTACCTGCCGTTCATGCTCTTGGTGTCTCCGGAGCTCTCTTCCTCCTCCTCGTCTTCTTCATCTTCGTCGTCATCGGTGTGATCATAACCATGTGAGATTTCTTGCTCACTGGCCATGCTTCAGTGTGTCGCTGTGCGTCTGTGTTTGAGAGAGAAGAGCTACGCGATTAAGATGCAGAAGTGGCTAGGTTGGGTTGGGTTGGTTTGATTAAGTCTAATCAGGAGGGAATATGCGCAGAGATTTTCTGAGGCTGGAGTGAAACGCATGAAGAAGAAGACACGATGAATTATAGAGGTGGAGTTTGGAAGAGATGAGATGAAACAGAGAACGATAAATGACGCAAGTATCCCGTATTGTCCTTTTAACTGAAGCCCTCTCACTTTCAAACGGACATCACTCTAGCTAGTCTTGGACAAAGCAAGAACTTGGGTTGGAAATTGGTTGTTTGGGTGTTACTCGGTTAAGGTGTGGCTACTTTGGCACCCTTTTTTTTTCCTTCTATTTTGCCTAGTTTATAGTTACAAATCATCATATACACTTAATGCTAAAAGAAAGTGAAAATAGCTGAAACAACCCCCCCCCCCCCCCCCCCCTCCCTCCCCTCCAATCCCATGTATAGCGGCAGCTAAAAGTCGTTAAATATTTTTAATAACTTTTTTTCCATGACGCTAAGATTGTAATATTAATAATTATCGCGAGAGCTCTTAGTAAGAATGGTATTAAATATATTTAATGGCTATTAGTTATTGTCGTATACGGGGATTATAACTCTTTTTACAAACAAGGATATACCAATGAAAATCTTTTCTTTGTTGATCGCCATCACAGACTTCATAATCATTAGGTGTAGGTTTTTTCTCGAAAACCTGAAAGACCTAATTAAGACACGGACTCTCAGGCCAGAGCTTCCTAAACTTGTAAACACTTTAATTTCTTGACTGGCTTTTTTGTATGATAGTAGTGACTTAATTATGTCCTCCTTTTATGTGCGTGGGGGTGGTTTATCCCAGTAAACTGGTAGGTACCAAAGTGGTGAGGCTAAGTACCAGAGTACATATAAAGTACATGTTTTTTTTTTATATCTTGCATGATGAGGCTAAATAATGCATGCCACATACATGTGAAAATGCCTAATTTTTAAGTACGTTACGCTTCAAGACTGTTGGGATATATATACTAATGTAACAGTCATTTATGAAAAATTGACAATTATTTATGGTTATTGGGTGAAGTAACCATCGATGCGCTAGACAAGAAAATGTGTATGTAATGTAGATTGTTATTAAAACAAAAAGTTAAAATTTATCTAAGCACTCCAGAATTTATATCCCGTTGGTAGACAAAATAGCTCGATTTCAAAGGTAACAGCTCATTTCGCAAACAATTTACGCTTGAACAAAGAACAGACTCGTTGAGCTTGTTTTGTTTTACTATGGTGGTATCATGTAGTAGGTACATTAGACAACTAGTTCAAATTTGATCATTTTTTTTTCCAAGCATTTGTGAAATGGGGGAAATTTCAGTTCATGTAGCTTATTTAATCCGAACTCAATTATGATAAAGAAGCATGAACACAAGTTTGAATGCAAGCTCACTCTCTAGCTCAATCCATATTGATAGTTGAGCCATATCGATCATGATCAGTCAATCACGAGTGTTCAATAATCTTGATAAGCAAGAAATTCAATCATTAAAACTTGTACGAACATGAGGCGCTTGCTTGAGAAGGCCCAACAAAGTTAAAATTGAGTTCTCCGCTCGTTTACGGCCTTATTTCGGTATAGGATTCTGAGACAATAAGCTAGTTATAACAGCATATGCTTTGGCCAAAACCATAGTGCTAACTTGCAAGTAAAAGTTAGCCATCCTGCTGCGAAATTACGTATTCTCTTTCGCTTGTACAGATGTTGACGATTGATAGAGAAAGTTAAAATACTACCTTGACAAGCCACATACCCATAATCCCGTATCTTTTCAGAAATAGACAAGGTTTTCACAATCTTACAACCATGTGAAGGGTCATATTATGTTCCATTCACAAGACCCACCAAGCTGGTGATGCATGTGGCTCCATTTCGTAGCTCCACAAAAACAAAAATTTGAACCCAATCCACCCATTAAACACAATGATAGTCATAGACTAACACTCTTGTCAAAACAATTATAACTTTCGTCAAAACAATGTTGGTTTAGGGTGCTTATAATATTTACTTGTGTACGTCGTTTTAAAAAAAGTTTTATACACTTGGCATTAATTAGTATTGAGCTAACAAATTAACATTTGTCCATAACTACAAAATAATGAGAGACCTTTTACAGTTTACAGTGTTATTCTCGAAAAGTTAGGAGTCAAAAGTATTTTCAGATGCTTAACTCATAGCAATAAGTGGATTAAAAGCTTTGCTTAATGTGCCCTTAAGGTACAATTAATAGAGGGTCTTGCTAACGAGGGTCTTAAGGGCACTTGTTAAGCAACACTATGTAACGCATTACTTTTTGTTTACAAATAATACACGTAGAAATTCAAAAACAAAGTGATTGTAACATTAGATGCTAGATTGAATTCTTTGCTTTCTCCAACAAAATTCAAAACAAACTTATCTAGTTTTCAATCTTCTGAAATGCCCTTGAGGCGTACTTTCTCTACTCAGTGTTGTGGGTTTTTTCTTTCTTAACTCAACAAAATCATTTTCTTAAAAATTACATAAGCAAGAAAAAACGTGAAAGCGCAATATGCACCCACAAAAACTAAACTCTATATAGCATTCCTTCTAAAGAAACAAATTTGGAAATGATTAAGATTTCATTGGAGTCAAAAACTGTTTTGAATCGAATATGAAATCACTTCTAAACAAAAATACTTT
This sequence comes from Escallonia herrerae, assembly GCA_033070095.1. Lineage (NCBI taxonomy): Eukaryota > Viridiplantae > Streptophyta > Magnoliopsida > Escalloniales > Escalloniaceae > Escallonia > Escallonia herrerae. The sequence goes on along the minus strand of JAVXUP010001494.1, from coordinate 127,765 downwards.
AGGGTAGATATATGAATTCTGATATTTGAATAAAATAAAAAAATATATAAAGAAAAGGAGGAGGAGAAGCAATTTCTAAAATAAACTCCACGGAGTTGAGCAAATTCTTAATAAGGTAAGTTTGAAATATTGAAAATTACAAAGCTTAAGGACTAGAGAATACAAAAGAGTTTTCTAGACAATCATTTATTGAGGTGATTAAGGTCATCAAAAACTATGTAATCAATCTTTCACAGTAATATTTAGTACAACGATCTCATTAATTGCATGTGCGTACGGGCATTTGCCATAAAATAATAATAAAAGAAAAACATAAAGCATGAGCTCAATCAAAAGGAGACAGCAAAGTGAGTGCTTTTTTGTTTGTTTGTCAATTAATGACAATCATTTGACGTACTGTGTACGTACGTACACCCGTTAATCACATTGTTAGGAATCTGCTTTTTTATTTTACGTATGTATGTATGTGAGCCGGCCCTGCGAGAGAATAACATTAATTGATCATCTAGAAATTAAGCTGTTACATAAATTTTAATTATCATTCGTTGTTAGAATTTTTTTCTAATTTTGTAAATAATGATAATTACTAATAGTTAAATACATCTAGTAATTTTTTTCTAACACTTTCGGCCACAATTCTTATAGTATTTTTTTTCCGTCACCTAAATAAAAATCACTAAAAACATTAATAGTCGATATATGAAAGATAAGAGGCAGATTCTTTCAAGACGGGTAGAAACAAAAAAATTTCAATAATGGACCCAAGTTTTCACCACATTTTTTAAACTGCATAGACTTTGTTAAACAAATGGCACAAATTTACAATTTACTAGCGTTTAATGGAGGTACTCAGATAAGAATGCTCCGATCGTCCGGTGACCGTGCTGATCTATTGTATACCGGAAGAGAGCAAACACTCCTACGGTACTCCTCACTCCATTATCGAACTGACCTTTAATGTCCTGTTAGAAGCACGTGAAGTCTTACATCAGAGGAATGGACCAGTTGGCTGTCATGTAAACTACATTCAGTTCACGAGAGAGAATATGGCACATTCAGAAGAGAAGGACCACAACGAGATAGAGATAGCCGGGTTTGATTGTGGTCTACCGCAAATTTAGCTAAGTTGTTTGGCTGCACCTAGGAAGCCTCCTCCGTCTGGAGTTTACTGAAACATTAGCTTGGGTTGGGCTTGTAGAAACTCCACCCCTGATTTGCATGTCCGGATTGGAATGGGTTTTTGGGCAGTCACAAAGATTGTCAGGCCTAAAGCCATTTTGGAGTTTGGACCAAGCCCGCCCCTATCTGGGCTATACTATGTACCGTCTATGGTATTAGCCCATTTCATAAGAAAATATTAGAGGTGTCAATGGGCCGGGGCCAGGCCAGGCCAGGCCAGCCCAAGCCCAACGGGCCTCCAAAGAAAACGGGCAGGGACCAGGCCTGGTGATTGAAAAACGGGCCGGGCCTGTGCCGGGGCCTGACATCTGAATATATGGGTCTAGTCTAAGCCTTGACCCTAGGCCCAATATTTAGGGTAGGGCCTGGGCCCAAATTTTTTTTTTTGTTCCCAACTCCTTACTATTTATTTGCGTCGATGACCAACAAGAATATATCAAATTAATTGGTTGAGATCAATACATGTTAATTTGGTATAATATTGACAAGCTTTTTTTGGCCTACTAACATTATAATTTATAAGTAGCATTTTTTGAAAGTTTGGTAAATAGAAAATGACGATTACAAAATTAGTATATGTTAACTCTATTTAACAATGTTCCAATATAGTGACATTTTCATTATTATAACAAAATTAGTATCTGTTATAAAAAAAAGGTTAATTTTTTTTTAAAATTTGGTGTGACTGTGGTCTCTCTCTCGGCTGATGTAGTTATGCCCTCGTCCGGTGAATGTAAAAAACATGCGAGAAAGTAAGAAGAAAGAAATCAGAGGAGCACTGAGCACATCTCATTCTCATCAAACCCAGATTAGGAAAAAGGAAGAGAAATTGGAGCACACTTTCTTGTCAAAGTTCTCTTAACATGATCTATAATTCTCAAGCATTCATTATCTTTGAAGATATATAATATAATATAATATCATATCAAAAAATATGAAAGGAAAGCACACACTCCTATTGTGTGTTTGGTGAGATTTTTTTCTCCTCTTCTCTCTGTCTCTCTCTCACTTTTCTCGCTTCAGCCTTTCTTCCTTTCACTCTTACATGTTTTATTGGAGAATATAGCCGTTGGGAGGAAAAGTGAGGGAAAATAAAATTTGAAAAAAAAAGTGGGCCAGCCCACAAAAGGGGCGAATTTAGGGACAGAAAAGGGCCCAATTTAGGGCCAAAATCGAGCCCAATTTCGGGCCAATTTTGGGCCGGGCTTTTTTAGGGCCAGGCCGGGCCCGGGCCATTTTTGGTGTTCACAAGAGGGCTGGGCCAGCCCGGGCTTTTTTCCAGCCGGCCGGCCCATTTAATTTTTTTTTACGCAATGAAATAATCTTCTGATACATCAACCGAAATTAAGTTCTCGCCTCGAGTGATTTTAAGGGTGTCACAGTGGCTTGGTGCATCCAGGATAAATATTTCTCTTATGCGTGCTTGTCTAAAATTTGAACTCAGAGTAAGGAGCTGTTTGATAAAACTGAAATTTAAGTGCTGAAAAAGTTAAGTACTGAATTTGTAAAACTGAAAACTTTAAGTGACTGAATTTTTACTGAAAATAAGTTAAGCTGTTTGGTAAACCAAAAGCAAGATATCTGAAACTCATTTATTTACAAATTTATCCATTTTTATCAAAATTATGTATTTGTTTAAGTACTTTATAACTTTTTTTTTGGGAGGTGGGTGGGGGAGGAGGGAGCTAAAATCGTGTTGATGGTGGTGGTGACAGAAATGATGGGATGGTGGTGGTGGTGGCGGCGGCGGCAGCAATGGCAGAAGGGTGTCAATAGTGGCGTAATGAAATGTAAAGACGTGGTGTTGGTAATTATGATGATAGCGATAGACAGTGATATGACAGTGATTGGTTGTAGTGTAGTGAATCTTTAGATAATTTTGACGGGAATGGACGTGGCGATAACAACGAGGGTATGGTGGAGATGGCAGTGTCCTTGTGGTGGTGTCGGTGGTGGTGGTGGTGATAGTGGCTAGGTCGTTGTAATTGTGGTGGTGGTATCAAAAGAAAATAATGGCTGTGGTGGTGGTTGTATTGTGGTGGAGGCGGTGTTGCCAGCAAATTGAGACGACATCGTGATGGGTAATTATTATGTTTTATGTAAAAATATATTAAATAACTTTTAACCATTTAAGTGATCAGTATTAAGTAAGTCCACTCTAATTTAAAATTTTAGTCTATTTTTGGTAGGTATTAAATTTTTAAGTGATACAAGATTTAGCGTTATCAAACGCACTTACTTAAAAATTATAAGTTTTAAGTGCTTAATTGCGTTGTCACACACACCCTAGGTTAATGAAAGAAACAAATATATTTGACCACCAGACCAACCCACTCAAATTGCACAAATATTTATTTACGGATCTTCTACGTTTCTTAAAGAAAAAGAAGACAAAAATAAAGTATTAGGAAAGCAGAAATTGCAGTTCTTTTTATACAGAAGCCTAAACCCAATTTCGTTCTTAAAAAGATGAGTCCCACTCGTATTTCAGCTCTTATAATTAGATTTGTAGTTCAATTTTTCGCTCTTTCTCTTACTTTCAGTCTTTCACTTAACTTTTATCTTTTTATTATTGATATTGATGATTTGTTTTCTTTGTCGCTCGTCGCCCAAGTTTGCAAGCGCCGGACACAAGTAGCAAAGGACGTCGTCACTTGGCCATTTTTAACCCCAATTACAATCGCAATTTTAAAATTCCGCGCCACCTCCTGAAACACTGCTGTCGCCCGAAATCCATCCGCGTTGCAGTCTGCTCGTGAAAAGGGTAACGATCTCTTCTTCAATGGAAAAGCCTCTGCCTAACAACTGTTTGTTTGCTGAGAAAACGAGAGAAAAGTAACAGAAATCTTCTAATATTCTTGCGAGGCAACATGTCGAAGTGGCTGTTGTGTTGTTTTCCCTTTACTGCAATCTCTTGCAAAGCAAATGGAGTTTCGTTACATGCTGTCGTTTCTCTAATTCCTAGCTTTTTCCGTCAATTGAGGCGGACACTGTAGTTCTAGGGTTTTCATGATTCCGTTTTGAATTGTACTGGCCCAATCATACTAAATTAGTCTCAATGACTCTTCTACGTTTAGGATAAACTTATTATTTTTCTTATTTTATCACATGTATTTTCCATGTTAAAAATGTTAATATGCTAATACTTGTGGTTCTTTTGTTTAATTATCTGAACATGAAATAACTATTCGATTATTGCTGCATATTCATGCATGTATAGTGACATATCATTAAATTTCATGAATATGTTGTTATTTTTGTTTAGAATGCATTCCTTGGGGGTGCCTCTGTATCTGAAGCCACTGAATTGGGGTCGGTGACATAATCATGACGCCGCGGTTGAACCACTCCTTTTTCCAGTTTAATGACCAGTCCCGTTGTTAGAATCTATTTCGGCTACCGAGGGAGTAGCGCTTTGTACGTCAACGATGGCCAATTGGTAGAGGAGGCCTTCCCATGATTTGACTTATCTAGGGCTGCACTACTATCTTATACATAAATGGAGATAGAAGCGTCAGCCATTTATGATATCAGGCTTAGAGGCATAAATGTAGAAAATTTAAAGAAGTGCAGATTCCTGAATTGAGGCTAGGGCCTTTTGTAAGTGTGGACAGTTTTCCTAATCAATTATTGTTCCTGCGTTGTTGTAGGTTTAAAGAGGTGGAACGCTGTTCCCATGGGTGATTTGTCAAGGTAAAGCGTGGTTGCTAATAGTGAATGACTAGTCGTAATTTTCATGATGTATGCATGTCTTGTTTGGATTGTAAAGGCAATTCTTTTTTTAGCTGGCTAACGCACAAGCAAGAGTAAAGTATATCTACTAGTTGGTTAGGAAATGCTGATTATACCATGAGTAAAATAAACAAGACCGTTGTAGTTTATGACGGAGTGCTTTTTGTCAAACCTTGCCTTTTTCCTTTTCTCTTTCTTGTGGGAACACATGCGGTTCTTTTTTTTTCAGCACTGGGAATCAGCCTCCAGAATCATTTCCAGTTGTACTCCCAATTCCGAACCAATCTTTGTACCGTGACACATGCCCATGGTTCAAATGCTTTGGAAGTAACTAAATCAAAGGTTGACAACGAATCCCATTTGCGAACGCCATCTCATCGATAGATATGTCATACACTCATACTCACCCTTGGTTCCAGAGTTAACTGTGAACTGTAAGGAAAATTGCTGGTGTGAGTGTACACAACATCTGGAATTTCGACTGTATAAGCTGTTGTCACAGTTAAACAACCTATTCCAGAGGAATAGAATCCATTAATATATGCTAGCCTTATAGGAATGCCTTAAGACATGAAGGTTGTCTCAGAGCTCAGAATGGTTTCCAGACAAATCAAATTGTCCCAAACAAATCTTCAGATCCTATTTTGCCTTGCGAATAATAGAAAGGATCTGATAGGCACTTCATTTGCAGAATTTTTTCCACCTTCTTTTCAGCAGAGCTTCCTCAAGCATCATATTGAAGTAGTATTTGTTACTGTAGTTTAGAGTTTGCCATCTATAAAAGGGCGCCAAACTCGGATCTTGTAATGGGTCGTCAACATGTTTAGAATTTCTTGTAGCAATTAGTTTTTTGCTGCACCTTCCTTGGTAGGAAGGTAACAAGTACAGATATTTTTAAAACCAGGATTGTCTTCATCCCACCCTCCCTTACCTATCGGCATTAGCTGCTCACCGTAGTTCTTTTTATATGGTTGAGGAGGGGGAAAGAGCAGGGTGGAGTGCAAAGACTTTTTTCTCAAGCTCCTCAATTCCCAGTCCCTAATGGGGTTTGACCCCAGCTTACCCTCTTTGGGGATTCAAGAGGTACCACTTGGACTAACTAGCTAGTTGTCGTGAACCCAGAGTTCGACAGTGGAAAAACAAACGCCATTTTTTGGTCATTATTTTTCTTAGGATTGAAATGGCACTTTGATGTTCAAATTTACTAGGTGGTGCTCTCAGTTGTTGGTTTTTTTGATGTGTGTGTTCTCTATATGGAAGATTTATTCTGCTTTCATCACAGTTGTATGGATCTTTGAATGAACAACATATTTTCAGGGAGGACGTCAGGAATACACTTCGAATACTTATTGCTACGGATTGTCATCTGGGTTATATGGAAAAGGATGAGGTAAGGCGGCACGATTCATTCCAGGCATTTGAAGAGATTTGCTCAATAGCAGAGCAAAAGGAGGTAATAGCTTTTCCTTTCAGTCTTCTTTTGATGCACTGAGAATATATTTCTATGATCGCCATTATATTGTTGCCTCTTTTTTGTTTTCCCTTTTTGGCTTCTTTTCCCACTTGTATCTACTTCAATCATTGTTTTAAGTCATTCTAGCGGCTGTCTGCTGATATACTTTGAAAGTGAATGATTTTAATAATTATTTGCTCTTCTTCCCCTATTTTCGGCTGCCCTCTCCTTCTTTTTCACAGTTTGAGCCCTCTTGACCTTTTAGCAAATTTCTAGGTTACAACCGATGCAAACTGTCATACATGGACCTGACTCCATTTTTTTGACTTGTCATAACCCTAACTCTGAGTTGTGATATACATATAAGATAGGATTTTAGCTAAAAAGTCAAAGGGACTTCAAATTGTGGAATGTAGGGAGTTTTTCCTATTCATGAACTTTTAGTGTAGATATAACTCGGCGAACTTTCCTCTAAATGTTACTCAGTCTATTTAATCTGGCATCAGGTGGACTTTGTGCTCCTTGGTGGTGACCTTTTTCATGAGAATAAGCCATCAAGGTCAACATTAGTGAAGGCCATAGAAATTCTTCGCCGTCATTGTCTCAACAATCGACCTGTGCAATTCCAAGTTGTCAGCGACCAGACTGTGAACTTCGCAAATGTGTAATAACCTCTTTTCTGCTCTTAGTTTACTTTATGCAGAACAAAGCTTATGTCCTGGTTGGCTGAAACGAAGACTTCTTTACTTATTGCACAAAAGAAAATAAGCTTTGATATCCCCTGCTGTTTTCACCTGCCTATGCCATAATTTTGCTAAGAAAAGAAAGGGAGGGCGAAGAACTCTTGCCTTTGAAATTTTTGTTGAGTTCTTGCTTCTTACTGTTTGTAGAAATGTATGAGAAAAGAGGCAATTCCACTTTTTCCTAAAGTGATGCATTTGGCTTTCCTTTAGCTAGATTCTATTGTGTTTGCATACACTTGAACAACGCCTACGGTACCTCAATTCCTTCAGATGTGGTACTGTTGAACCACCCCCCAAACAAAAAATAAAATAATCTTGAACCAATATAAAGAAGAAAAAGAATTGGAAGAGACAAGAAGCTCATGAAATCTGTATAATGGTTCTAATACTGTTTATATATATATATATATATATATATATATATATATATATATATATATATTACTTTCAGTTGGTCTTCTCTTTGTGATTAGAATGTTGCTCTTACCAGATTTGGTCATGTTAATTATGAAGACCCTCATTTCAATGTTGGCTTACCGGTGTTCAGTATTCATGGAAATCATGATGACCCTGCTGGAGTGGTATGGATCACACTAAATGCTGCACCACCTTCTGTCATGCTTCATGCTTTCTTGTGGGATGCATTACCATAATGACCAGTAACGCGACTTAGGAAATTAGTATATGTATCATCACTTACTACTTTGGAATCCTGGTGCATGATTAATTTGTGAAATAAAAAAATCTCTTCTATTTCTGTTCATATTTCTCAAACTTGGTGTCGCTAGTGTAACTTGATAATTATTTCTGTTAAAGTTACCAATGGGCCCAAAAGTGGATATCATCTTCAACCTTTTTACCGTGGAGAGACAAATTAAGGTGCACCACCACCAAGTGCACAATTAAGCAGAGTGCACAGTGCACTATTAAAACAGGGGCCAATGCAAGCTTGCCAATGTTAAGTTATCATGCTTAATAATTTTACCCCGCGTTGGTGTGTCATTTCTAGATTTATATAGTCTATGGTATTTGTTGTCTTATAATCTGCTTTCTTGAGCCTTTGGTGTCTCCTGTTGTGACAGGACAATCTTTCTGCAGTAGATATCCTTTCAGCATGCAATCTTGTGAACTATTTTGGGAAAATGGTTCTTGGAGGTTCTGGTGTTGGGCAGATCACTATCTACCCCATTCTTATCAGGAAGGTCTGTTAGGAGATCTCGTTTATGCAATACAATGGAGGATAAAAGAATTGCTTGACAAAAGCTTTCATTATTTTCTTTACAGAAATGGTGTTAATTTATGAATTACAGGGTTCAACTTCTATAGCTCTTTATGGCCTCGGGAATATTAGAGATGAGCGACTTAATAGGATGTTTCAGGTGGTTGTATAGACTTGTTTTTTGCTTTTGATTACTCATATGACAGTACTTACATATTGATGGCTCTATATTGTGCTACCCTAGACACCACATGCTGTGCAGTGGATGAGACCTGAAGCTCAAGAAGGGTGTCAAGTTTCAGACTGGTTTAACATTCTGGTGCTTCATCAGAACAGGTTGAGTTGCTTTTAAAGATGGCTAAGTCATGCATTAAGATTTGATTAGTCTGGTATCTTTAAATTAGGTTTTCACATGATCCTTAATGTGCACATTTCAGATGTTTATGTAGCAACTGGTTAATCTTTTTTTTTGCTTGACAGAGTAAAGACAAATCCCAAAAATGCCATAAATGAACATTTTTTGCCAAGGTTCCTGGACTTCATAGTATGGGGGCATGAGCATGAATGCCTTGTTGACCCTCAGGTGCACTTAAAAAGGGGTGTCTTCTTCAATATTCCTGATATGCTTAACAGAGCCAAATTAAAGGTTCATTTTTCATTTACAGGAAGTTTCGGGTATGGGTTTTCATATCACTCAACCAGGTTCTTCTGTTGCAACATCTCTAATCGATGGAGAATCAAAGCCAAAACATGTGCTCCTTATAGAGATTAAGGTTGCTTCTGGCAAAACCTGAATTGAACATGCTTTTTCCTAGAAAGAAACAGATTAGGAAATTAGTCAAATTTGGTGTGTGTGCGTGTAAAAAGCATATTTTGAGTTTCCGTTTTAGTTTTGCTTTTAATATTGGTCTGAACTAAAAAGTTCTCGTGCAGGGAAATCAATATCGACCAACCAAGATACCTCTAAACTCAGTGAGGCCTTTTGAATACATTGAGGTGGGTTATTATCTGGTTGCATGCACATATGAATGAACTTCGCCAAACTACTCAATCTTCGTAAATGCAGATAGTATTGAAGGATGAACCTGACATTGATCCCAATGATCAAAATTCAATTCTTGAGCATTTAGATAAAGTGGTAAAAGTTATTTTTTCCTTTTGTATTCAAAGTGTTGAAGAGCGCTTTACTTTTACTAGACCAATGTTTTTGGCTTTACATGCATTTTACTAATTTTAATTGCTCCAGGTCAGAAGCCTAATAGAGAGGTCTAGCCGAAAAGCTGTAAATAGATCAGAGCTTAAGCTTCCTTTAGTCCGAGTGAAGGTATTACTTCTCCCACTCTTGTGTGATTCTAAAACAAAAGTTTGTTTCACGTTTGGCATCTTTTCCTGGTTTAGTTTCTCCCCCAGCTTCCTTAAGAGTTTCCAAGCTGGCCTAGTTGTTTTAATGTGACAGGTAGATTACTCCGGGTTCATGACAATAAATCCTCAAAGGTTTGGGCAAAAGTATGTTGGGAAGGTACTTATATCTTTCTCAAATCATAGATTTTGTAGACTCCCGACCCACCCCCTTTTTCTGTCTAATTCCTTTTTCAATTCAATATCACATGGTTAATTATTTTTAGCTATCTTAGGTTGCAAATCCCCAGGACATCCTCATATTTTCAAAGGCTTCAAGAAAAGATCGCAGTGGGAGTAAGTTGAATTTGTGGGGGTTATTAGTATTTTCTTTTGTTGTCTGGCCATCTTGACTCAACTTTAAGTTCATTTTTTTTTTCATTAGATGTTATATAGGATCTGGATCAAATGATTCTTGTGGCTGATGATAATCATTGCCATCATTACTCAAATTGGAACGGTTGTCTACTTGTGAAAACCATTTCATAACCGAAAGTCTGGTCCTTTGCAAGAATCATTTGAATACCGCCAGAATTTACCTTGTTAATTGACACAAGTACAAATACTAATAGTTATGAGTAGGTCTTTTTCTGCGACAATTTTTTTTCCTTTTATGACTAGGCTTCGCTGCTTGATTAAGTGCTTCTTTGTGAATGTAGCTAAGATTGACGAATCTGAACGGCTTCGGCCAGAAGAACTGAATCAGCAAAATATTGAAGCTTTGGTTGCTGAGAGCAATCTGGTAAGCAATTGAATTTTTTAAAAAAAAGAAAAAAACTCCTTATACAGTTTTGGGTATAAATTGTTGACTTCTTGTTTTAGTGGTGGCTGGACGTCAGGCGCTAGATCTTAAAAAAATTCACTTTCAAACGTCGCTTCTTTTCTTTTCTTGTTTTATGCTAACGTGTTAAACGTTAATCCCAGGAGGCCAGGATGTTTTTACAATAGTGATGAATTTTCCAATCAGTAGTTTTTTTCCAACTCTATTAGCCATCTTTTTCTGGTTTTTACTTTTGGTAATGCTTTTCTTTCTTTTTGAACATAGCGTAAGCATTTTTAAATAAACTCCAGTTCAACTCTTCATAACCTTGTTTTATTGTAAACTCTGCCTCTTTCTAGTGTATGTGTTCGATCAATTTTTGAAACTATCTGATTTGATCTTTTTTTCTTATCTTTCTCTTCCGCTGAGATTGCTTTTGACTTTTTAAGCCAAAATATTGTTAGTTATTTTTACCTCTTGTTTTCTTTCTGGCCCCACTTAACGATTGTCTACTTTATAGAAAATGGAGATCCTTCCCATTAACGATTTGGATGTTGCACTGCACAATTTTGTTAGCAAGGATGACAAGATGGCTTTCTACTCATGCGTGCAATATAACCTCCAAGAAACTCGTGTAAGTATTTCCTGTTGCATCCCCACATTGCTATGAGGTATATTATGTTGATACTTTTGGGATTGCTATGCACATACTACATTCATGTGTATCTTATGGGAAAGTCTATATCATGTTTCATGATTCTGTATACAAATGTTTTGTTGGTAGGAGCGGAGGCATATAGGGTTGTAATGACCGGTCCACGACCCCACAACAAGGTATTGCATCCCTTAAAAGGGTTAGCCAAGTAGGTACCACTGAGTTCGTATTAAGGCTGATATCAAATTATTCACATCAATTGTGGGATATCAAATCTCTCCTCCTTATGCCTTGGTGTCCCCGTCAAGGTCCGAACTTAACCTTGTCACGTGTAGCCCAGAATCTTCCTCTCTAGCCATTGTTAAATAATACTAGCAGTCCAACAGAGTGACAGATTTATGCTTTCTGCTTTCTTGTCCCAATTTTTGGCTACCCGACTGGATAACCCAGCCCGAGCTTTCAAGAGTCGTCCCTTCTGCCCTTTGCCATGATCTGGTAAGCCGTCTCCAGTAATAAAAATAAAATAGCAAAAAATTCTCAGGGTTCATGTTCACTGGATATGACTAGTTGTACAACTGTAGTCAACCTGTAGTATGATCATCCTTTATCAGGCGTTGGACCGGCTATTTATGAAAGTACGACATTGAAACAAAGATATTGGTAGAGTCAAATTATTATTCTCATCTCATAATAAAAGAACCTTTATTTAGGAATTGCCACAGTGACCAACCACATGACTAAATGAACTTAAAACATAAGGGCGGCCATGTGGATTACTAGGTGCGAAACAGGAAGTGGTGGGGATAGGTAGAAGGCCTTGCTTTGCCCCTTACCGAGGCTTCTTTGATTTCTGGCATCCACCATGTATATTGATTTTGTCTGTACTAACTGTTGGATTGCCATTTTACTGAAACAGAACAAAATTGCTCGGGACTCAGATACGAAGTTTGAAGAAAAAGATATAATCCTTACTGTTGGATCTGTAGAGGCAAGAAGCTGACACCTATACTATATTCAAGTACATTTGATAAGCAGTCTGTCTTTGTATGGATAATACGTTTGAGTTGGGTAATCTTTACTGTCATCAGTTTATCAATTTGGTACTTATCAGAGAAATTTGAGGATTCTGCATGGCCATTGTTTCCAAGCTATTAAGTTGCGCTTATGCACAAATTGTGTCTTTGCACGACTCTTAACTTTTCAGTTCTCGAATATATATTGTAATTCTGCAACTTATTGCATATGAAACTAGTTCTGCAGTTTATTGATAATGAGACAGACTTAAAGTCAAAGGTAGGGCAGCTACAGTCAGCAGTAAAAAAGCCCGCTTTTCCCTTCAACTGTAGCCGTTTGGTTTGAACTGTTTTATGCATTAGGCATTTGCCTTAAGAAGCTTAAGAGATTTTGATGAAAATAATTCGTCTGCTGCCTGCGTACATGGACACATAGGAGACAATTATGACCTAGAAATCTTGATTTCATGTTTCACATGGTGACATTGAATATAACATGTGCAGGAACGTGTCAAGGAAAGATCGCAATCTAAAGAAGCGCCTCCATTCACATCTAGTGCACAGTCCTTGGAGGTAGTTCTTCTAACTTAAACATGTTTCCAGAAAGTTGCACTGCTCATCTCTATTTCTCTCGTCCAGTCTATTTTTGTCCAGTGTGTACTTTGTATTCTGAATCTCTGTTCTGCATTTTGCGTAGGACATCAGGAGTAAAAACACTAGCGGAGTTGGAAGTGCTGTTTCCTTTAGTGATGATGAGGATACCACTCAGTTTTCTAAGCCCACAAGAGGCAGGAAAGGTTTGTCGCAGTCCTTTAGATCTGCTAAAGATGCTTCTGAATCTGGCAAGACTTCTACCAGAGGAAGGGGCAGAGGCAGAGGCAGGGGCCGGGGAAGGGGATCGAGTAACATGAAGCAGACAACTCTTGATACTTCTTTGGTGTCCCGACGTTCAGAGAGGTATGGATCTTATGGCTAATAAATGATGCTTCTTCAGAAGTTCTTTTGATACTCATGTGAACTTTGTTTGCTAAAGAGGGAAGTCTTCATCAAGTTTCATTCAGATTTGAACAGAACCTCTGAAGAGAAATAGGCCTAGGATAGGAGTAATGAACATTGCCAAATTACAAAAACAAAATGGTCTCTTCGTGACGATTTACCTATTTGTTTCAACAAATAAATTTTTTATTCATGATGATTCTCAGAACACCTCATAGCTGCTGGAAGATCCAATCATCCTTGTATGATCAGTTGTCTTGTGCACTGCCTTCGAATTGTTTTTCAGATAATGAATTTCTCGTTTCCTCCCTCAAATTCTCTGTTTTGTGATTCTTTTTCAGATATTGCGATTAAGCATTTGACCCTTGATGACTCATCATCGACTGGAAAAATTGTTCTAAGGGACAAGCAATCCCCTCTTCTGCTATCCATTTATCCCCATGCCATATATGATTCTTTGATTGGTTTCGTTAGACATGGTTTATTGGTTTCTAACTTCTCTATGTACTTCTATATATGGGGATACAGAGCTGGACCATATTTTATAAATAGGAACTGTGTTGTACATCCGCTGCACGTCTTCATTGTTGCTTTATTCGATTCAGATACATGAGCTGCTAGAGAAGTTTCATATTTGACTTTGGTACTGCAGATCTGCATCAGTTGCTGCAACAGCCTCATTTCGGAGCATTGCGGTTGATGTGGATATTGCTGACTCTGGTTCAAGTGATGAAGCAGTGCAGTATGAAGTAAATGAGGTCAATGATAGTTCGGTAGGGGTTAACGTTTTTGTTTTCTGGTTTCATGCACCTTCCATGACTATATACTAGAGTAATGAACAGATTTTTTCTAAAGCAAGTTGCCCATTTGTGTTCCTGTTGACTCTGTGTATAGATGATTCCAGTCTTAAGTAGCTTAAGTTGAGCACTCTACAAAAACAAGTCATGTTTGAACTTGGGAGCGGAAGTAAATTTTTTAAAAAGAAAAAGATTTGCTTCTTCAGATTGTTATCTTTTATTAGTCTCTGTGTCAATGAAAAGATGCCACTTGCAGTTTATTTTGCATCGCCATGTTAACATTAAGCTGGTGATGGCCACTATTAATTGTTCAACATAGTATTGACTTAAATTGGCATTCTCTTTTTAAGGATGATGATGAAAGTCTCACAGGCAAAGCACGCAAAAGAGGTGCTCCAGTGGGAAGAGGTAAAGCTGCTGCACCATCCTCTAAGAGGGGAAGAAAATCAGAAAACCCTTCATCTTCAGTTCATAAAATGCTCATGAGCAAAGATGATGACAATGATGATGACATGGTAAAGAGAAAGCCTCAACCGCGGGTAAGTGGTACTTTAAGAAGGAAAAAAGGAATGCATTTTACGCTTCCTTTACCATATTGCTCGGCATGCATCCTTAACACGGTGTTGTTTCTTTCATTTTGGAGATTAATTATTTTAACCCTGCTGCTTTTGACCTGTCATATGGTAATGCAGTTGATTTTACCTTAAGATTGACTATGTTTTATCCGCTTAGAACTTAATTTGTGATGAGAAATGCTTTTCTAACTTTTCAATGGTGACAAGCAACAATTTGATGGAAATTACTACTTCCGTACCAGAAAAGAATTTCCGTAGAAATTTCATGCGATACATCTGTAAACAATATCAATAGACCCCATCAAAATTATCATTTTCTTTCTAGTGAGGGAATTCGCTTAGCAGCCATCTCTTATGGACCACTTTTCACATTTTTCTTCCTACTAAGCACTGAATTCCAAATGATTATATGGGCAGTCCAAATATACTGGTCGTGCATTTTTGTGAACCTGTGACTACATGGTGACGTTTGTAATTAGGAAAAAAAATATCTTTTTCAGAAAAACAAAGGGAAGAGGGTACGGAAGTGATCATAGATCATAATTTTGATATTAAAAGTCGAAAAACAAAGCTTAGGGGGCTGTTGTCTCCCTGTTCGCCTTCTTACTTTAGTAATAAAATCGTGAGTAATATTCCAGAATATGTTATTGCTCTTAGTTGATCTTCAGTTCCTTGCAGAGTCCATTTCTATCAGGTTCTAGTTGGATGGTATTCTCTGCACCCTATGAATATTTTTGAAGACCTGAGAATTGCTCTCTTTGTAGGTACCAAGGAATTACGGCGCCTTAAGGAGGTAACTATCACCAAGTTTCAACATCGCATTTCACAGATCTTGGCCATCTCCATGTTTTATGTGTGGCGCCAAGTGAGTAACAATTTTGATGTGTTAATTTGAGGTAAGAATAGCGGAAGAGCTGTGTATTTTATGACTGCAAAAGAAACAGCCTAAATGATTTTGATTTTACTTTGACTGAGCAGAATTTCTTTTTCCAGTGGATTTTCGTGTATAGCTGGTGTTTAGGTTTGCTATCGTCTTGAGTAGCTACCAGAGCTTTGCTATTCTCTGGCAGATTGAACTGACAATAATTTGGCATTTAGTACGTATATTATCTCTCTGTGTTGTTGTGTTGTTAAGGTCTGAGTTCTTCAATTTTCAGCTAGGTCAGTAGAGTAACGGTCATGGGGTGACTAAATTAGACGTATTAGAACCCTTTCAAAGAAGTCGAATGGTTTTCTGATGGTTTTGATCCTCCCTCTTGGTTCTGAAAGAACTGTAATATTCTAGGCTGGAATTTAATTTTACACCCTTTTGTACAAAATAAAAGAGTAGAAGTGACACTTGTTGATCCTTTATTAGTGATATGAAGAAGCGTATTATAAATTCACCCTGATTGTAGTTGGAAGCAAGTAAGCATATGTTTAGATTAAATTGAGAAGCATGCATTAACAACGCTTGCATCTTTTTTCGCCACCATACATGAAATTAGCTTCAGCTGTGTTTGTTAAAAGCTATACATCAATAATGCCATTTAAGAGCTTTTTTTAGGCAGGTTAAAATAAAGAAAGAAGTCATGTCTTCGTGAATTGGTTATGGTGATTAAGGTTTTTAGAGTTTGATGAATTTGGAGGCAGGCAAATATGAGAGCGGGGTTGAACAGTAGCAAAGGACGGTAGCCACATCGTGGTTCATCCTCCAAAGATTTATCCAGATGGTGGATCTTCACAAACCGAAGTTGGGGCTTGAAAGAACATACAGGATTGGTGTTGGATATACCGAACGTAACCACACCCTTGTATACTGTGTTGCAATGTCCCAAACCAAACGGTTCCCAGAAAACAGTATTTCAGTCTCAATTGATGATCCTGAAATCGATTTTCCAAGAACAGATCTTTAAACCAAATTAAAACTTGTTCTTGTTCTGACTTCGGGGCATGACTCTAGCCAAGTGACAAATCTCAATCCAAGGCCTTGACACTTCTTCAAAACTTGAGCTCTTTCGGGCAAAAATAGCGGCTCTCACCCTTCTACTGTGGCTAAAGAAAGTCTTTTCATTCTCTTTTTGAGGGTGAGTGTGGGGCACTTTATGCTATGTACATATACTGATGCATTGTGGTTCCCCTACCTAAGGTAGACCTTCTGAACAACATTTCCATAAATCTTCCCTTCACTGCGTCCATCGACTTTACCCTGTTGCATCATATCCAATATAACGTATATTAGTTAACCACGAGTCACAGTTTCCAAAGAAGAAAATAAAGAGGAATCAACAGAAGAAAACAAACATTTGCCAGTAATAAGGTAATTCTATCAGGGCCGTCATTCTACTCTACAAAATTATCTACATGCCAATGCAAAGGAAAGCTGGACTAGCTTGTAACTATTGACGTAACAAGTGTAGTAACAAGTCGATCTGCAACACCATCACAAAAGAGAGAACACCACACGCACGAGAAAAACAGTGTCAACTTTGGTACCTGGAGAAAAATTACACACAAGTTTACTTAAAACCCCAAGAAATTTGAAATGTTTGTTTCAAAATGTCTCAAAAAATAACCAAAG
Source organism: Escallonia herrerae (assembly GCA_033070095.1). Lineage (NCBI taxonomy): Eukaryota > Viridiplantae > Streptophyta > Magnoliopsida > Escalloniales > Escalloniaceae > Escallonia > Escallonia herrerae. Next base: position 110,685 of record JAVXUP010001494.1, on the reverse strand, counting down.
AAACCAGCTTAATATGGAACTGAGCTTTTTGTATGCACCAAGTTCTGCAACATCCCTCCTTGGAGGCTGAATGGGACACCCGTTCCCCACAGCAGACCCAAGACAACACCCCTACAGCCCCACTGCAAGAGAAGAGTCTACAACATAAATTCACGGCCACCGCCCTAATCCAATGAGGCTCCACTTCTCCATGGCAGAGGGGAACCACCCCAAACACCAACGCATCTCCAGCCGACACAACACTTAATTGCATGGAGCCCTCCACCCCTCATCATCAAGGCCACGAATAGATACAGCCCTGCCATCAAATGAATCTCATCCCCCCACCCCCACACCAGTGAATCATGAGACGGCGAATCAAAAACAAGAGAAGCCACCAATCAGAGATGGAGAGAGGGAGTCCCAAACCCATATCGAAGGAATTAGGTTAATGCTGCCAAAAAGGAGAGAAGGACAAAGGAGAGAGAGAGAAAGGGGAGGAACCCAGTCAGTTAGCCAGTAGGAGTGGCAGCTAGAGTTTCCCTAGAGAAAGGAAGCTCCAGTGAGCAACTAACATGGAAGTATAGTAAAATATCTTCTTTCAGCTCTAGAGGAAATTAAATCTGCACTGTTAGATGACATATCTTGACAAATGATTACAGTACAATACGAAAAATGGATGCATAAAAACAAAGCAAGGACATATAAGAGACAGGTAAGAAATACAGAAAACTTGAGACAAATAGACTCAAAAGCCCAACTAATGGCTAAAAACAAATGTACCTTTGTTACAACCGGCTTTTTCCTCTCACTCTTTTGTGTCAAACTCCAGTTTGAAGCTTTCTGATTCTGTACCGTGCCTCCAGATCCTTTCTCATTGGTGTTCGACTCGCTACTCTCAGAAATGACCCCAAATGCATTCTCTTTACCACCAACTGTGTATCTAATATGTCGGCCAACTCCAAATTTATCCTTAACCTTCACACAGGTCGAAGAATCTAGTTCATTACACCTGGGCGGCACCAAAGCTTTTGCACGCATAGCACGATGTGGAACCTGCAAAATTAACGTAAAACTGAGATGTCTAGCTTGGAGTGTATCCAGAGGACCAGCATGACACCTTAAAACAATTGGATAACAATTAAAAAAAGGAAATTCAATATGCTCCGATAATCTAGAAGAAAAGTGAGAAGCCCAAGCAAATGCTATAGCTAAAGCATATGTTGCAACGTAGACCACTCAGAAAACTATAATTATTCACAGTTGATGGTATCTTTCAATAACCAATGTACAGGTTCACACAATCAATGAACCACCAACGTGTTTAGAAGTTTCCCAGAATAGAAACTATAGTCAGGCTTCTACATAACAAGCATCTGACCTTAGCAATAAGGTTCTCTTGGTTGGTGGACTTTGATGTAATTGTTCCGTATCGACATACAGAGTTGGGGGCTATATTCTGAACTTGAACAGCATGTGCCTTGGACCCATTTGCAACTTTCCACTTGTTCTTTGGTGCTTGAGAAACTCTAATGACATTTCTACTATCCGGAGTGTAGTCTTTGTACTGTATCTCTTCAGGTGCGAGGCGCTTGCCATCAAAACCAGGGTTGGAAGAAGACCCCACACTGGATTTGCTTGAAGAAGATTTACAACCCTCCGACTTCTGTCCACCATCTATCATCACCCTTGACGCTAGTCTTGTAACACAACGTTTTTTAGGACTTATCCTTCGAGCCAATGATAGACCTCTAATGTGACTGAATGTTTTACTAGACCCCTCCCTGAAATTCTGTTGTTGTTGCTCACTGCCTTCAAATGTAATGGTGCTCATTGAGTTGCTTTCGCTTTCCTTAAGAGTTGTAGAACGTGAACGTAAATTTGAATCCGCGCAACTGGACACCTTTTTCAAATGATTTAGTCCATCGCTAGCAGTTACTTTCTTTGTACACACCAAATTTACTTTTGAACCAGTATGTCCTTTTGTACTCTCATTTCTTGGTTTTGGTTTAACTTCCTTGACAGCTCCAGAATTGACCAATATAGTCTTAGTTCTAACACTCTTGAGTGGATGCTGCTTATTCAAGGCAACCCTAAAATTGCTTTGTCCCCATTCCTTGCTTTTGTAGTGTTTGCCTCTCGATCTTGAGACTGAGGGTGGAAGCTGTGGAGAAGTAGGTTCCTGTAGGTCAGGGATCGAGCTTGTGCACACCTCACCAGAATGGGAAAACGCAGATATTAAGTGGCGGGCAGAGCACTCATGAAACCTACAGATTCATGAATGTTATATCAACATCTCATCTCAACTAGCAGATGTTCTAGAACAATAAATCTACAAGTTAGCAAAAGCTTAGAGGATGCTTACGGATGGCTTACGTGGAACCACTCATTGTCACTGCAATAAAATAGGTAATTCAACAGAATTTTAAAATGGACTATAGTTGGAATAAAAAAATAACCGACTGGAAAAGGAACGGAATCTAGCAGAAAATCAAAACCAGTTGTTGCAGACACTTACTTGTCTTGGAAACTGGACTTGGTCTCTGAAGTGAGATCTACCCACATGGGCGCCTCAATTTCTTCCTACACGCATCAATCGGCAGACACTAATGTATAAGTAGTAGTCACTATAAACAAGGAGAGAGGCAACCTTCACTAGTTCATGACAAAAAACATAAAGAAGGTAGAAGAATAAAATTAGGGCTGTATCAGGGCAGGGAGGATGTACTTACACCCACTATACTCAATGAATCATATATAACATAACAAGAACCTCTATGACCGTAAGATGCAGATACAGATTAATAGCCTACAAATGGAAGAGGCTATTTTTGGGGTATGTACCACACCAAACAATGGGCATGTACCAGACCGAACAAACAAGAAACTACTCAATTACTTACACCTAGCAGGTTCAAACACCAATCCATAACAATCGGAACGATCAATTCTCCAAATCCTTACTAGAGCAGAACACCACCAAACAATTCACTCAATAATTCATTTCTAAGTGAAACCAAACCAATACCCGTGACCACTATGCAATCTGCATCAAAAGGCAACATTCAAAAAGAAAAGGCAACAAGAATCTGGGGAGAATGTATTTACCAGAAAGGCCCAGTGGTCGAATGACTGGGCGCTTTTCCCTTCAACCACAGTTTCGTCATTTTCCCGGAAACTGGCCACCGAGAGATGGGGTTTCGACTTTGACGGAACCATGGGGTTCTTGTTCGATTGCCCTGCCCTAAGAAGAAGTTCTCAGTTCGTACCCAATCAAAGATCTCAGTGACCTAACGATGATACGCATACAACGGGTTTTGCCGTTTTGGTCTAGGGATTTACTTGATGCTTCATGAATCGAATGCAGTATTTGTGCAGTGAGTGCGAGGTCCTAATTGGATGGTTAAAGCTCTTTTTGAAAGCCTGGAAGGTGGACCGTTTCTTGCTAGTTAGCAGTTCCAAGAAGAGGAATGATGGCAGGCCCAAAACAGAAGCCGGTCTTATGACACTCTTTTCTAACAAATGACACTTTACTGCAATTAGTTCGTACTGTACAATTTTATGCAACTTGCTAAGAGTGTCATTATCAAGAATCGGAGTGGGAATAGGAGTTCAAAGAAAAAGAAAAAATAAAAGAAAAAGATACCAAGTAAATTCGTCCTCTTTACTAATTACGATAGACATGTATTTAAGTGAGGATATGCGTTAACTTACATGACACACAGAATCACACACCCATCACCCATACCCCACCCTCCCCACCCCTAACGCACACACGTAATACAGAGGGACTCACAGAGAGCACCCACCCACCCGTGACAAACCTGTCACTATAATCTAAATGGCATCCAAGACCCTATCAATGGTTCGAGCTTACGTGAGGTTGGCCCTATTATTAACCCTCACCCCATTGCCCATCATCCTCTACCCCCAAATCTTACCACCCTTCCACCATCTCACAACCCTCCACCCACCCACACATAAAAATACATACACAGACACACAGATTCAGAATACTGTGCCCCCTTACCCAACACCATTTTACCTCCATTCTACTACCACATAACCCTCTACCTCCATTCCCTCTAGAAAATGCATAGAGATAAACCCGGAAACACAACAAAGTGCCCACCCAGCCCTATCTTACCACCTTTTTATCGCCGGACAACCCCTCACTAACCCCACCCACATATCACCCATCACCCCCAACACACATACACATGCACACACCCTTTGCGGCAGTGGCGTCTTTTGGGAGTGGTGGTGGTGGTCAATGGGCCTTCGGGTGTGGCAACAGGGAAGGAAGGTAGGTGGGCTGAAGAAAAAATGTGAAAAATAAAAAAAAGTGAGGAGGGGAAAAAAAAACCAAACATGGTTTGATAAATTTGCCCTGACGATTTTGTCTTCAAAATTAAGGATTTGGACGAAAGTATATACGAATGGTTTAATCAAACTTCAGAATTATCTTTTAGAACACGTGAGTAATTTTTTTAAAGTTTTTATGTAATATACTATGGTTCTTGTTAAACTTGAAAATAAATAAGAATTAGACCTCTCTAAATCTATCGGCAGTGAGGATTTAACACGTAATTGAACTACGCCTCCCAATAAAATTTTGTATGAAATCGGATGTATCCTCACTATCACAATTAAAAATGTAAAATCCTTCTCAGGCTCCCAATTGTAACCCAAATGCTGCCAAATGTTGTAATTTCCTGGAAAAAAAACTTTGGACTACAACTTCAATTGTCGTTAATTATTGTAAGTGCCATTTTTGTATAAATCTTTAGTAACGATTGTTAACGGAATTTATGTAACTCATTATTAATTAATCTTTGCGTCCCATATAAATTCGTCCTACAAATGTTGTTCACTTTCCAATCTAATATATATATATATATATATATATATATATATATATATATATATATATAGCCGAAGCTGAGATAATGTTGTTCAGTTATCGCTTACTTGAACACTCTCTTTGTTCGTCACATGGACTTTCTTATTTTAAATTTGCTTACCTTTGTAATAATGGTTTAGACTCTCTCTCTCTGATTTGGATTCCTTCTTTTCATTTGAACTTCAACTACTTATATTGATTTTTCATCTTCTCTCTCTCTCTCTCTCTGTCAACATGCCCCACTCAAAAATTTTATTTATATCTTTACAATTTCATTAATTCTTAAATTTTGACAAAAGTAATTCTCTATATATTCCTTCTTAATCTTAAATATTTTTTTATTATTTAGAGAAACACAATGTTCTCTATCACTTTTTCTCTTAAACTGCCCTAATCTCCTTCCTTTTTTTAATTGCAAGTTTTATATATAATTTATGCTCCCATTTTTTTTCAATCATTTATTATGTACTGTTAATCTTTTCTTAGCTGTCTTGAGTAATACAACCTCAACACAAGGATTATTATTGTTAGTATTATCACTACAATTGCTATTAGTTAGGAGATACCATTTCTATTATTTCATACACAACTTTTCATCTTCATTTGTCACTAAAACGAATAATTATTACTTAAGTTCATTTCTAACGAATAAAAATTAGTAGGAGAACTCCTTTAAAGGGTAAAAATAATTTTTGATTATCTTATTGTCACTATCAATTTTATAATTGTTATTAAGCATACAAATACGAGATCTCTCAATCAGTATTGATTTTGATAGTTGTTGTTCCCGTGTACAAAGCACGGAATCAAAACTAGTTAAGAAAGATTATGTAAGGTATTTTTTCATATTTACCCTTATTATATTTTCTCTCTACATTTAATTCTCCACTAACCCATTACTCTCTTACTCTTTTTTTATTCTATTTATCTCTTCATACTCTACTAACTCATTTTTTTTCTCAGGTCCCACTTTCTTCCCCTCCGCTCTCTAAAGCGTAGAATGAAAAATACGCAATATATGACCTAAATCTGTAATCTATGTGTAAAAAAGAAATTGATCAATTTATGCGAGACGGAAGGAATAATTTATATACATATATAAAAGGGATGTGGTTAAATGACTAATCTTTTCTTTCCTTAAAGTACCCTTCTCTAATTGATTTTTTCATAAAAGGTTAAGAGTGAGTAAGGGCTTTTTTGACTTATAACATTTCTTTCTCATTAAATGCCCCTTTTTGGAGTTGAGGCTTATTAAAATATAAGGGTGTTTATGACGTTTTATACAATATCAAGCATTTTCCTAAACTACCCTTATTAGAGAGTAGGCTTCTATTACATATAAGGGTTATCAAGACTTTTACTCAAAAAAAAAAAAACCCAACCCTGTATTGTCATGCATGGACTCCAAACCCTAGCTCACCTTGCCTCCATTCACGTTAAATCATAGCCACCAAAGCTCTTCACGTTATTGCTCCATTGTTCAGATTATTGCTCCCTTGTTCAGTAAATATAAGGAGAAAGCTTTAAGGTTGAAGGTACTTTTCTTATGAACAGCTTCAATTCATTGGCTTTTGTTCATGCCTTCTTTTTTTTTGAAACGATCATGAGATTGTGTGTATTTATAGTTTTTATGTGTGTGTGACTTTTTAACTGATTGTATAATTTTTAGGGCTTTATTATGTGATAACGTATTGTGGGTTTATAATCATGTGCTTCTTTGCATTATTACGTTGTGTTATTTGGGTTTTAATTAATTGTGATCTCTTTAATTTGTTTCGTAAACGGCCATGGGTATAGGTTCTAAGTGGGCACTACATTCGTGAAACTTCAATATCATGCAGTTATTGTTATGGTTTTGTGATTAAAGCAATTGGATTACACCAGGCATTCATAGCCTCCATAATTCCTATGTTTTTGTGGGCACAAAGGCCATGTGTACCAGGAGAGAAGATGTGCTTGGTATTGCCCTATTAAATTGATGTTTGAAGGTGAATGTCAAGTGGCCACTCATGGTAGTCATTGAAAAATTACTCGCATGTTCTCCATGGCAAGTGGATGTGAGATAATTGGGTGTTGGCGGCTGGTAGTTTCGAACAGTGATATGGTGGAGGTCTAGAGCTTATGTTATCTGATCTAGAGTAGCTTTGATGAAATCCAACACCCCAACTTCGTCGATATTATGCGCCTAATTTCATGTGGAACCCGTGTAAGAAAATGAAGATGTAGAGGTAGACAATTTGGTAAACCATTGGTACGTGCGTTATAAAGGCTATTGTTTTATAGCCATAACCCAGATGGGTGTATCCCGTAATCAACATTGTCCAAGATACATCATTGTCAATGTACACGCTACCATTCACTCCGTGCTTAACAAGCCCATGTCGAGGTAGGATTTGATGATGTTGGTGGCCAGGAATGAGGGGCACTTGGGTTGGAATGGTGGGTTTAAGTAGGTTGAGGAGTTTGATGCCCATTAAAGTGAGTTTCAGATTAATGGAGGGATTTGGTGGCATTGAGAGGAGGTGGGTAGTAGCTTTCTGGAACTCATTATTTGTCACATGATAACGAGATGGAATGCATGGAAATGAGAGGAGTTGTTTCTATGATAAAAAAAAAATCTATTTCACATCTTGTAAGTTTACTGTTGGTGCTAAAATTTCCATTGCTTATGGTTATGGATGTTGTCAAATGGAGACGTGGCCTTTACAATTACCTCAGCCTGGCAATACTTGAGAGCCAGTGCCCTTGTTGCTCTATGGTGCAAGGTGTTCTAGAGCCTTGATTGCATTAACAAATGCTGAACCAAGGCAGATTGCAAAAATGGGGAGTCATTGTGCAGTGCGATGGAAATCAAGAGAGTCAGCAGCATATTTTTTGCAGGCATTCCTTTTCCTGCATGCAGATCAAGAAGAGATGCCTTCAAAGTAATCTGACGATGGTTAAAACCATTTCCTGGGAGGATCACTCAAGGTAAAATAGCTAATATGCATGTCCTTCGCTACTGCAATGCCGTACCAACTTCCAAATTCCAACTCTATTTACCAGTTATAAAACCGTTCAGTCTTAGTAACCAACTACACTTTTCTGGTATAGAACCTGGCATGGTTTATTTTTATTTGCATATCACCAATGTTTATCCAGTAGTAGAAATATCATAACTTTTTTGCTGCACTTCATCCAGTTTGCCCCTTTAGTTGTTAATGTCTTTTCAACTGGCTATCAATTCTTCCACTTCAAATTTTACCCTTTTAAGTTGAAAAGAAAATGACAAAATAAAGAACCTAACACAAAACTCAGTGTCCCAACCAACTATAGAAAACCAACCTTTCAAATCGGGAATTTAGTCTTGTAAATCAAAAACCAATTCCCTTTAACATAGCCAAAAGGTCAAGACTGATTTTGATTTACATCTGATATCATTGGTCTACCAGTTGAGAATTTTTCAAGCTCATAACCAAATTAATCACCATGGCTACTTGGACAGAAGAGAGTCATACTAACCCAACCTAATAAGGATCGAAGGTCGCAAGTTTTATGCAACCCAATAAATGCTTTTGATGTGTCCTGGTGCTTTCGCATGATTATTAAAGTACCGTTATTTGCATGATAACATATCATTCCCATAGTTATTTTCTTTGTGTGTTCCAGTACAACCTGGAATACTATATATTTTACATGATAACATGTTCTTGATATGATATTATTTTTATATATATTCCAGTCTCATGAGTGATAATATTAGTTGAAACCAAATTGATAAAGACATCAATTTACTTAAGCTCGAATGTTTAATGATTTTTTTTTTCGCGATTGGAAACTCTTAAGTTTTGATATGCAAGGAGTTAAACGGCTAAACAATTTTTTTTCTTGAAATACACTTATCAATTTTAATTTTTTTAAAAAATTAAGAGCATTTTTTACTTTTAAAAGAGTGAGGTTAAATTATAACCTTTAAGATAAGTTTTTTCACTAAAGAGATTAAAAGTTCAATAAAGCATCTTTTAATAACAAGTGAGTATGAAACGGGTGAAAATCCAATCTCACCGTATAAAATTGATCTAAAGGAGTTAAATGGGTAAACACTTTGTTCCATAATAATACCCTCTTTAAAATAAAAAGACTTCCATAAATTTAGGCTGCTTATGACTTTTAAAAGGATGAGGTAGAATTAAAACATTTTTGGCAAAATTAATTTTTTATTGCTAGACAGGTTAAAGGTTTACTTATATATCTTTTAGTTACAAAAGAGTATGAATTAAGTTAAGAGGGTGTTTGAAATTAATTACAGGATGGTCAAACCATTAAATCAAGTTTGAAGTGTTTGATAAAAAAAAAAGTAAACTGATTAAATTTGCTCAAATGTGCTCGAAACTGATTTAAGCTAAAAAATTTATTTTCTTGAATTCTGATTTAATCATATTTAGAATATCAGATTTGACTTAAAGAATTACCAAAATATCTTTACTATGTAAACAAACATTAAATGCTCCATTTACATCTTATTGTATTGTACGGTCATTTTACCCCACTAAACAAACTTTCATTCCTTCTTATCCAACCTATACAATTTTTTAATTTGTTGCACTTAAAATAATTAAAGTTGAATTTAAGAAGTGGTTATAATTTAATCAAAATTTTATTTTAAGAATCAATCTTAAACGACCTTTAAAACGAGTTTGGATCTAGCCCCACTGTATAGAAATGATCCCAAGATATTAAATGGCTAAATATTTTTTTTCCTTAAAATAACCCTTTAAAATTTAAAAGGTTTAAAAAATTAAGGGTGATTTTGACTTTTGAAAAGATGAGGCTAATTATAACATTTGTGGCTAGATTTGAACATTTTATCATTAAAGAAGTTAAACATGCCCTAATACATCTTTTAGTGACAAAAGATTGTGAATTTAACAAGAATGCGTGTGGATCCCTACAATATAAATATGATCCTAAGGGGTTAATGGCTAAACATTTTTTTTTTCTTAAAAACACCCTTTTCAAATTTTTATGACTTGAAATACCTTTTTGATATAGGTTAGAATTTGTTTTAAATTAATGATGCTTTTGACTCTCAGCATAATATCAAGTCTCTTTTTTTTTTAAATACCCATTTAACTTTGAGAGCTTTAGACAAACAACTTGCATTCAATCAAGTTACCCTTATCTTAGAATTGTTGATATTTTCTATTTGCCTCTTATTAATAAATATTTCAAGAATTCTTTAATACTTCAATACTTAATTAGTAAGCTGAATTTGATAAAATAATATAAAATTTACAAGTGCAGTAACATACTCAATTGCATAAACCTAATGATACAATAGCACACATCCATCTTCGTGATAAACGAACATTGAAAACATATCATGCATAAGCTTAAATCTCATTACAACAATATTTATGTAATCATCAAGACCATGTTATTAAGATTTTTTTTTACACTCATTTATATATCTGAAACTTATCAAAAAATTCAATTGATTTAATAATCAATTATAATGTTTTTGGCTAAATTATAACATTTAATTACTATATAGGATAAAAGTTCATTAATGCATCTTTTACAAATAAAAAAAAGTATGAATTCAACCAAAACGGGTGTAGATCAACCCCCATAGTACAAGTCTCTGGCCACCTTTGAAGAAAATCATGTCTAAACGTAACCTTAAAACTTGCATACATCAAATTTGATAAATAAAAAAAAAACACCTTAATTACTTCCTAATTAAGTCTAGGTATTACCATGTTATTTTTTTTTTCCAAAGAGGACCGACTATTGCATCTACTAACTTTTGCATGTACTATAAGTTTCAATTCATCAACGTAGAACCATATTGACTTTTTAATGAGTAAGGGTAGTATGATCATACATACGATATGTGCTAAAAATAAAAATCTTGTGGCAAATATATGTTGAATTACATGCATAACAAAATGAATAGCCTAATATGTATTACTAAGATTAACAAGGTCATACTGGACTAAAACAAAAGAGATTAGAGTACAGTATTAAGAAAAATTTAGAATACACTACAGACTGTTTGAGAAAAAGAAGAAAATAACACTAAGATTAGGCGCAACTTTAGACAAATTGTACTTGAATAAACTTTCAAATGAGAGATGCATAAAAATTTTAATAAGACGACATCATTACCAAAAGAAAATAAAATAGAGGGGATATTGTGACCCCTAAAAAACAGTTACTACAAGAAATGATCATCATTATACAATAATAAACAAGATGGATAATGGACGATACTGAAAGTTTTATATGATGATATTTTAAACTTTAGTGGATATGCTTCCTGAAAAAATGCCAGAACTATAAAAGTGAATGTAAAAAATTTAGTAAGATTCTTAAAAGTTACAACTACTATATTTGTTATCTAAGCAATTGAGTTTTGATATGTGCCCTGCTAGGTTTTTTATGTTCATTTGATTCTTGATTTTAAAGATATACTAACATTAAAACTCCTAAGTCCTTCCATTCTAAAAAATTTATTATACGTATGTTAGTCCTAACTATTTCCCATCAAACACTATAGTTTTTAAGATCTTTTTTGAGTTACAAATTTTGAACTTTTGATAATATCCCTTCATTATAATTCAAATTTCTTCTCACTCTTCAACTTTTATCTCCCACTTCCTAGACTTACATACATGCTATAGAATTATATTACAAGAGACTAGACAGCTCCAATATATACACTTCACATTATATTTTATATGCGTCAAAATTGTCACTATAGCACTTTCTTATAGTGTTAGTTGAGAATTAAATATTGATGGAAGATGTTTGAAATTGTTTTTTGATGGCTTATAGTGTTAGTTGAGAATTAAATATTGATGGAAGATGTCTGAAATTATTTTTTGATGGCAGTGTACATTGGGAAATAAGATGTAAGATAAAATAGTTAGGATTCTCTTTAGCACCAACTTGATGTGACAAAAGAAATAAATATGATAAATAGTAATATAAATTGTTGGTAATTGATATTAGCAATTCGCATTTAAAAGTAAGATCATACTTTCTGCAATAATTTTTTCATGATTCGAATATTTTGTTTAGCAATTCACAGTTGATATATTTATGGTTTAATTAAAATAGTTTTACTAATTAAAAATTATATATTTTTTATTACTTTCTATAATATTTTTATTTGAATAAACTATTTAACGTACAAAGCACGTGATCTTTATCCGTATATCTATTAAAATTATATAACGACCATCATCCGTCGCGTCGCTGTATGAAAAAGTTTTACGTTATTCTTAGCGTGCGCGTTGCAGCCAAAGATATACCGTTTCTTGTGGGTCACAAAGTTGTCAAACAGACGGCTGCGGTGTGTGTACAGCACACTGATGATTTCACTGTGGCAACCATAAGTATAAGTATGTGCCAAAAGACAGGATAAATTGTGGATAGAAGGGCATGAGCTGGAGATATTCAAAATCTTTCCGAGTCTCCTGATTGGTCAAAAATGAAACTGGTAATTATAAGCCACAACTTGCAAGCAGGCAATTCCGACCACCCATCTCCACTTGCCACTCTCTACGCATAAGAGTTGGCTTCCCCCAGTGTGTGTTATCGTCTTCATTCCAGAATCCACACGCTCAATTTCAGAGAAGCTTTCTTTTACCAGCTAAGCGTCATGGCTTCAATTGCTGCAACTGCCAGCTCTAGCGCTGTGGTTAGAGCAACCCCATTTTTGGGTCAGACCAGGGGTGCAAATGCCAACCCTCTCAGAGATGTTGTCTCTATGGGCCCTGGCAAATTCACCATGGTAGGAGCTTCCCCGTTTCTCCCTATGTGGGTGCATGTGTTTGTTTGTTCGTAATGTGACTAAAAGTTTGATTTGAGTTTTGGGTTTTCAAATGTATAGGGAAATGAGTTGTGGTATGGACCGGATCGCGTCAAGTACTTGGGACCCTTTTCAGCTCAGACTCCATCGTACTTGACCGGAGAGTTCCCCGGTGATTATGGCTGGGACACCGCCGGTTTATCTGCAGATCCCGAGGCCTTTGCCAAGAACAGGGCTCTTGAGGTAACGAAGTATTCTCTCATAATTGGTTCTGTTTTACTTTTAAAAAAAAAAAAGGTTTTTTTTGATCGCTTCCTTTTGGCCAAAACAGTTGAAGTGCGGAGTGCAACATTGAGAATGACAAGATTTTGACAAAGTTGTTGCTTGCTTTTCTTGAGTCAAAACTAACTGGTCGAAAATTAAATGTCAGGTTATCCACGGCCGATGGGCGATGCTTGGAGCACTGGGATGCATATTCCCAGAAGTCCTTGAGAAATGGGTGAAAGTTGACTTCAAGGAACCGGTTTGGTTCAAGGCCGGAGCTCAAATCTTCTCCGAAGGCGGCCTGGACTACTTGGGCAACCCTAACCTTGTCCATGCCCAGAGCATTCTTGCAGTTTTAGGCTTCCAAGTGCTTCTCATGGGCCTGGTTGAGGGGTTCCGCATCAACGGCCTTCCCGGAGTAGGAGAGGGCAACGACCTCTACCCGGGCGGTCAATATTTTGACCCACTGGGCCTTGCCGATGACCCGGTCACCTTCGCGGAGCTCAAGGTGAAGGAAATCAAGAATGGGAGACTAGCCATGTTCTCCATGTTTGGTTTCTTCGTTCAAGCTATTGTCACTGGCAAAGGACCCCTCGAGAACCTCTTGGACCACCTTGACAACCCCGTTGCCAACAATGCGTGGGTCTATGCCACCAAGTTTGTGCCCGGCTCATAGATTTGGTTTTGTATTGTGGGAGTGGATGATTCTTAGTGTAAATTATCATAGTGTGCCACATGTAAAGTTCTTGCACCATTAACAACCAGTGTAACATGCGATTTAGTGTTACTGATGGTCTTCGTTTTTAGCGTTTCCTACGCGAGCACTTGATTGGCCACCATCTACCTTAGAAGGTGTTTGCACCAAAGAGAACTTAGACCGACTCGGCCAAGCAGGACCGATTCGGTCTAACCCCTCGACTTGACACGTCCTCAGCATGCGATGTAGATCGGTCTGAAGTCGGGAACATAATAGAAGGGTATGTTAGACCTTTTTTTGCACTTTAATTTTTTTTTTAGTGTAGATGCTTGAATGACTGGGAAATCTGTCAGGGCCTGCAGTATGCTTGGAATCATACCCACTATGTCCCCCGATTAACAAATGAAAAGTTCTATTCCGAAAGATTGGGAGGTCTCTCTTGTGCAAACCTGAAGACCAAAACAACCGGTGTGCAGACTCGATGGCAAACTACAGCTTGACTCAACCGCTGGGACGTTTCAATCCAAAGCCCCAGATGGCCTGATGGACCTCCTAGAAGCCGATTTAGCGGCTGTAGCGTGCTCGGCTTCCGGTGGATCGATTAAAAAGGTAGTAAACATCTACCCTCTATTTAAGAACGTTCATATGATGGGCAAATTCATGCGACACTACTCCCAATGCAGGAACTTAAGTAGTTGTCTGGAGCTGGACACATGCTTTTCCATTTCCTTTTTATCGCTAAAATTATACTTCAAGACAATTTTTTTAAAGCCCAATAAAGAAGTAATTATCATTTTAAGAAGAAAAAATAGCATCTCCCTCTAATTTTTGCAATACAATGATACCCCAGTTGTTAATGGTACAGTTGATGTCACACACACACAGACAGAGAGAGAGAGAGAGAGAGAGAGAGAGAGAGAGAGAAGTTAAGTTACTTGAAAGTCCAGTTGTTAATGGGACAGAGGGAGGGAGGGAGGGAGGGAGGGAGTAATGTCATTTTCAATGCCTTGATTAAAGGAACTTACTTGAAAGTCCAAGTCCATGGATAGTCTCTTGCAGATCTGCTATTGTATCAACACCCTGTCAAAACATTTCGCTTCCAACACTTGGTGTTAAATGAAAAAAGGGAGGCCAAATGCTCATATTACATCTCGAATTCTCGATACAGTTTGTCCATGGTGTAGACAATCATCTATAGTTACAAATCGCTTCCCATAAACCAACTTCTTGACACATTTCATACAAAGGGAGAGGCAACATGAACATCTCTCTTTCACATCTCAGCACTAATTACTAAATACAAAACGTTCCGGCAATTATCCCAACAACAACAACAAAATATTAACGACGACTCGCCCATTCAAGGCACGTAACAGAGGGTTTTGATTCTTTTCCGATTCTAACAGCAGTTATGTTAATCCTCCTTCAGCCAAGTAACAAACTTCGGCAGATATACACACTCGATCAGTGTCCTCCGGCGTATCCAGTCTTGTCATGAAGAAGATGACTGCTCCAAGGAATCAAGTACGTTTGGCACGGTTTACTTCTCAGATTAATTTTCGACTCATCTTTGTCCATTCACAATCATAGGTGATGCATCCAGTACTATTATACATATCTTTTGCTTTTCTTTCCCCACCATTTCCGATGACATTTGTCTGCTTCTGAATGCCCGAGCTTGTGGACTTTGGCTTTCGCCTCCCGTAACCTAATTTTGTATTCTTTTTTCCAAGTCTCAAATCTGTGTTTCAGTCTCCGTAGCTCTTCATCGGGATTAGTAGAAGGTGACTGCCCGGTCCTGACCTCAACAACAGCTTTGGCCTCATCATCAAAGTTCTGTTTCCGTACCTCAAACTCCTTTACCAGCTGACTGACTGCATTTAGAGCACCATTAGTTTCCCTTCCTGCTCCAGCGTTAGCAAACTTGATCGGAGTGGTTCCCCCAGGAGTTTGAGTTCCCATGGATGTATCCTCAGAATCATAATAGAGGGGCGATGGGGAACCCTCTAACCTTCCAGGTTGACCGGCAGTGTTGTCAGAAACAAGACTCTTCTTTGCTGCAGCCAGGCTCATCTGCATTTATAAAGGAAAACGACGATTTTACACCATATAATATAGTTCTTCCTCAAGTGTCGGTTTCCTTTATTCTACAAACTAAGTCAGCAGCTTTCGCGATATAATAACATGTATATGTTAAATCGTTCAAACAACCACGCCATTTTATAAATATCATCCTATCTTCTTTAACATTCATCCCGAGATTAGTTTGTTCATTATTGATGAACATGTGTCAAATATAATGCTCTGTTTGTTACACCGTGCTGCAGACAATTTCCCCCTGGCCCTACAACGTGATTTCAAGGTTGGTTTCCAGCATCCTTAATTTTTCTATCTAGCTTATTCAAAATAGACGCATAGCAATTCATATTAATTTGCACATATGAACATGCAAACTCACTTGCAAAGTTGCCATCTGCTTTTGCCACATTTCCTCCATTGATTTCATCTTGGCTTCGTACTCAGACCACCGTGCCTCAAATTGTTGTACTTGCTCCCTCAATGCCACATTTTCCTCCTCCTTTTGCACAAGGGTCGTTTCGGCCTTCAGAACCCGCCTCTGGAGCTCTTCGACAACTGACGGCGGACTTTGAACATGCTCTGGAGGCAAGTCCTGCTTAGCAAGAAAAGGTACACTTAGTTTCACAAGCCTCAACTTCCCTAAAGAAGAACATATCGCACTTCAGTTTCCCATCACAACAAAGCAATTCCCCTATTATGAAATTTCAACCCTATATTAATTGTATAACACATTTCCCAAATAAAAGGCTGAAAGCCATATCACCAGCAATACCACGGAAAAGAAAAGAAGAAACTAGGATTTGCAGTTAAGACTTAAGAGCACAACTTTGTGCACGACAACGGCTTGGACATTCCAAGTTTAAAACCATAACCATAAGGAACCATGGAGCAATCGTACTGTTGCACCAAGAAAAGAAAGAGACAATATGACATAATGTGTTTCTCATATACTACCTTCACTTTCGAAATCTTCCTTCTATGCTTTTGTTTAGAGCTTGAATTACCAAATCCTGATTTGTTCAACATCAGCAGGTGGGCAAAATGCTTACGAGCCAACCAGCCACGAATTACTGCAAGAAACAGAATAGTAATGGTTAAGAATATTATGTTCACTTAGATCCTGTAGACTAGCCCAATGATTAACACGATACCAGATTGTAATTGTACAGCTGCCCTCAGCTGCTCATCAAGAATTCTTTGGGCAGCCTGCTGCCTTAACTTCATCAGCACATCATACCCGCTTCTAGCATTTTCTCCACGTATAACTGCAAGGAAAACATAAATATCTAGTATTTGAATATAATTGGCAAGTAAATAACAAAATCTACAATCAAGGAAACCCTTGGACCCAAATCCAGAAATTTACTTATATTTGCAACTTGTAAGAATCAAAAGAACAGCATTCCTAACCGAAAAGGGCCTAGTCTAGTGGTGCATATTAAGATTTTTGGCTCTTGGTAGTGTCATATAAGGCCAAATTCAAAATCTCATTGTCCTGAAGTGGGACGGGTTTCCACCTGAGCCTTAGCATCCTTGCTAAGGCTTCATCTTAACCATGGCACAATGTCCAGAAACTACTTCGCCAACCCATGTGGTCAGCACCTCATCCCCCCCTTATATCTGCAGCTTGATCAATCGATCCAAGATTTAGAGAGTCAGCTCTAGTAAGCATTTTGAGATACTTAATAGGGTCTTACAAGGACAAGTCCAACCTCTTCTCTTTTTAATGGGGGTAAGGGTAGTTGAAGCATATCCTAACTTGCCAAAATGAAGCAAACAATAGTCAATGCATGAAACAAATGAAAGTTTGAACAAGAAAACCAGAAAAGTCTTTGTTTCAGCAAATAACTGAAAATGGAACTATATTTGCCTTACATGATTGTAGTGCTATCACTCCACTCTTGAGTTCATGGAAATGACGACGAGCCTGATTACCACGAAAGCATTTCTGCACCTCAAGTGTGCCTTGTAAAAACTGTTTTCTCATAGCCTCTAATGCACCAATCTGGTAGCCACCAAGATACAACATCAGATATATGAATTGACTCAGACAATCTTTTTTCTGTCCAAGATTGCTATACTACAAAAGTGTGTGTCTTGGTGGCTATTGACAAAAGAACATGACATCAAATGGGCACATAAGAGAGACCAAAATTTAATTTAAGCAACCCTTTACTATTTTTCTGACAAAAAAGGCCAAGAGGCCATATTATGCTTTCACATGTAGATATTTCGAATGTCTGTGCTAAAGAGCCACATCTAACCGTCATAGCATGATTACAAGCCCAGAAATACCTCAACGCTAGAATATATCCATTGAGAAGTAGATTTTTTCGTATGAAACATAAACATAGAAATTTTTGACACAAAGTCAAAGTATTCAATAAGTGCTCAGAATATCGACAAAATGTCGAGCATTAAATTCATTTAACTAGATATTGCAATAAAATATTGTTGGTGGTGAATAAATCGAATGAATTTTGGTGAAATTTCTCATTCTTGCCCCCACCACAATCTCAGTTTGAATACTTCCATAACTAACACAACAGAAAAAACAAAAAAGAAATTTAAAGAGAAAGTCTCGCAGGTCTCGGTACTGATTATAATGAGGCCAGCATTAAAATGAGCCAATGTATCACATACTATAACATCCCTACATTAGCAAACTGCAATCATGTTGCAGGAATCTTATGAATTGACATTTCTCAAGCCCAAAACTACAACATTCGACTGTAGGCCAGTAAGCTATGTTTGACGAGCTGTTATACATAACCCATGAATAGAGTATATAAGGGCACATCAAGGACATCTGAACTCACCTGTCCTACTCGGAAATATAACTTTGTGTAACCAACTTGATACGTTTCAGGGAGGACATCAAACTGCTGCAGAATGGCGACTGACATACTTAATGGATCCAGACATATATTGTTCTCCGAAAGAAGGAACCCATACCTAAAGTTAATGCAAGCATATTTAGACTACCTCGGCAATAATGAAAAAGATGTTAGAATTTCAAAATCTTGAGATCCACCTTCTTGTGAATTCTTGATGTGTCATTCGAGTAGGATATCCTGATTTTGAGATCCTAACAACCTCCAGCACCCCACAGCATCGCAGCTGCTCTAAGACAAGATCCCTTTCATACGCGCCAGGAAGCTGCTTACTATTTGGTTTTATACAACGAATAAAATGCGGAGTAGAGTTCTCCAACTGTTGCATCAATTTGAACAGTTGACCCTACAAGCAAAAAGGTCATTGAAATTTAATACAGCAAATATCTGCGAGAGGCAAATGTAGGTTGCATGGAAATGCAGGATTCCAACCGTTGCATCAATCTGAACAATCGACCCTACAAGCAAAGAGGTCGTTGAAACTTAATACAGCAAAATATCTGCGAGAGGCAAATGTAAGTTGCATTGAGATGCAGGATATTAGTAATCTTTTTACATCACTGTACATAATCAGTTAATTACAACATTAGGCTTTTTAAGTTACCATCAGCTCTAACATCTTAAGCTGTAAGACAATGGACTAAAAACTATGTAGCATGCTTCCCGACGATTGACCCCTACGAAGGTGCGGTACACATACAAACTAGGGTGCAATTTTCACCAAGCTAACGTTCTCATCTCTGGTTCCTAGTGCAGCTGGTTTTCAGCGTTACCATCTGAAGCCGTCGTTGGTTGGGTGAACTTGGTGCTGATCGAGGTCTGGGACAGCTTGAGGATGATAAGAGTTAAAGTGTGGACAAGCGTCAATAGATTTTCCGGAACTTGGAAGAGCTTCGTGAAGGTCAGAGAAGGTTTTCAATGCGAGGATGGGAGAGTGGTGTGACAAGGTAGTTGAAAAGGGCTTAAGGTCTAGCTATGAATGGGGTTTTCTATTACGAAACTTGCCGAGGGTTTTCGGTGTTCAGTCATTGCAATGTTGGCAGTGGATGTTGCAGAGCCATGGTGCTGTTAGCTACTTTAGGGTTTGTGCTGAAGATGAAGCTTATATGATAACGTCAGTTAGTCACATCTCAAATTCTGAGTAGTTCGGCTTTGAGCCCCTTTCCCACGCCTATGCAGATAGGTCATGCCTTCTTCCCGTGACGGGCTGGTTGGTTCCTAGGTCGAGCCACAGTTGTTTTCGTTAACCTTATACCTTTTCTTTTCTTTTTTGAGAAGAATACTACCTGTTCATTCATTATTTTTGACACTTATAGTCAGGGTGCACCCTTGGCATTTTTAACATGGCGTTTAGTCGAAAAAAGGGAACAAAAGCAAGCAAATCCTATTATCATGTTAAGTTACCATCAAAAAGATTTTGAACTGGGGAAAAATGTACACAAAATGCCTATCATGCTTTGATAAGACTTCAATAGTTACTAATAGAAGCTTATGCAAGTCACTATTTGTCTTTTACAGCTGCACTATCTACATGCTCTGGAACTATATAGGCTCCAGATAAGGGTTGATTCGAACGTCCAAACATCTTTGGTTACAGAGCCATGAGTATTAGAGCTAAATGTCTACCCTTCTAGAAAAAGAATAAGAGATGCATATTTACCTTGAACTTTGTGCCAACACTCTGCTTATGGGAATCAAATGCACCCAACTGGCTAGAAGGATTTGTTGTTTTCTGCAATTGGTTTAGTTTACTGGAGGCAAACAACTGAGGCAATCGACTACTGCATGATGAGAGGAGTTGTAGAGTATCTGAGTGCAGCGGATCTCTGTTCTTTTCCAAGAAGCCACTAGTGTCATATAAAACCTCTCCAGCGTAATGGCGAATGCTGAAAGCTCCCCCTCTTTCTCCTTTGAAGCAAGGATCAGCATTCAAGTGCTGCTTAAGCTTACTGGCAAATGTCATATCTGTGGCCTTGGGAAAATTTGATTCCTCGTCCAACAGAGAAATTAACCCTATGGGTTTCTGCAAAATCAGATGCAAAGGAACCATAATTGGGTAGCCCGCCATAAATGTGCATTCTAAAAAAAGATAAAGCTTGATATCAGAAGTAAAAACATATCAAGTAGTTTCCTGTCTATCGTAGAAAAATGTGAAGATACAAAATTATATCCATCATTAATGCCTGAATGACCATTTTTCCAGCAATTTTTATCTAAGTGGAACCAACCGTATTAGCACCAATAGCCATAGTGAGAATAAAGCTTGAAATATACAACAGAGGTTCACAAAGGTAATAAAATAACTTGTCTGAAGGGAGGAAGGAAGGGAGGGGGGAAGAGGGGTGGGGAAGAACAAGGAAAGAGAAAATTGCATAAAATCCATGATCCAAGGTGTCATATATCATGAACTATAGTCTAGTGCCCCACGATTTCAGAGGAGAACTAGAGCTCTTACATATCAATTGATTCAATGAGAAAGAGGTGATTAACCAAATACCTTCTCAAACAGGTTCAAACACTCCTGGTTGTCTTCAAATTCTACTTTTGTCCAATCAATCCCATCCAATTCATATTCCTACAATGAGGTAGATGTTGTCACGGTGATATTTTAAAGATTAAAATAGCAACATAAATCACATTGGTAAAAATTCTGTGGAGGAGGAACCATATACTCACTAGTAAGATGTTCTTTGAGTTTCACGAGAATGTCAAAGAGAAACTGTTGATATATGTCTTGTATTTATGTCTCACATTGGTTACTCAAAGAAGGTTGTAACTTGGCCCTTCGTATATAAGACATCTTGTCCCACATTGGTTGGAGAGAGAAGATCCCTGCTTTCTCCAAGTATAAGTAAGGTGTCTTGTATTGTGTTTAAGGGCAAGAAATGAGAGTCCTTCTTTGAGTAAGCAAAGAAGAGAGGAGAGTCTTTCTTTGAGTAGGCAAAGAAAGAAAGAAGAGTCCTTCTTTGATTAGGTAAAGAAGAGAGGAGAGTCTTTTTTTGAGTAGGAAAACAATTGAGAGATACACGTGAGGGAGTGTTGTAAATCTGACTTGTGCAAAGTGGATTTGAGTTTTCTCATATTTCTTGTGTTTTCTTATTTAATTATCGTGTTCTATACATATTTATCTAGAGTGATTTTGTAAACAAAACCTATATTTTAATCCATAAATATGAAGCCAGGAAACATGCATGCTTTCACATAGGCTGACTCCCACAGAAGGAGAAAATAAAAAAGTTGCTTGTAGTCCTGGAAGCTGTGGAAAAGTTTCTTCAACTACAGTTCTCAGTAAAATCTTAGTTCAAATACGTTCTGTGATTCAGCATACTGAACTCAATTAAGGCCAAACTTCTGCTTCAACATAATCAGACAAGCTATACTTTACTCATGGTTTTCTCATGATCATCATAAAACATTTGAGATGCTTACCTCTTGCTCAAGTTTAAATAGGTGTCGATTGAAATGTTGCTGCAGTCTCTCATTTGCATAGTTTATACAAAACTGCTCAAAGCTATTCTTCTGAAAATGAGAGAATCAGGTTGTCATATCAAATTCAGTTGCCTCAACTACAATGTTGGAAGAACATTCATAACTATTACCGTGAATGACTCAAATCCATAAATATCGAGAATAGTTATGGACCTTCCAGTGTGCTGTTTGCCCATTGCAAGCGATCTATTGATTTTTTCTACAAGCCAATCAAACAAGCTTGCATAGACAAACTTTGCCAATGCATCTCTTGTAGCAATTGCCTACACAAGAGGAACATAAAGGATTTTCTGTCACATTTGTGGGGGCAAATGCACCTTCTAGCATGTAGGTGTTCTATTGATGCACGCATTTGCATCAACTTGCAGGCAAATGCCCTTTCTACCATGTAGGCATGACTTTATGTAAGTGTGTTAATGCTTGCACTTGTGTGCTATACGAGTGTTTGCACTGGGTGCACATAAATTGCACCTGCTTCTATGTGTGCGTGTTCATGTTGCGAGTGTGAGACAGTGAAAATGTACAAGGAGTTCCCAACCTGCTGCAGTGTTAACTTTTTTGCAACATTATCCTTCCCAGCTTGGATTCTTTTGGTAGATAAAGCTACCATGAGGTGTTGAGCATTGCAACCCATCAATCTTGCAGCACTTAATGTAGCTGCCAAAAGACAAAATATAAGAAAGTGGTATGCTTCTATCTAGCATCAATGGATGTACTTCACCTTCCTCTGTAGCGAAGGTGCATAAAACACAAGCACACACAAAAGCACAAACAAAAAGAATTTAACGCCATGATATCAATACAAAAAAATAACCAACTTTTTGGTTATGTGAATGCAACCTCTGGAAGGGTGAAAGATAATTAAACAAGAACTATAAGCGTAAACTCCCAAGAAAAGAAAGTAATGATCTGACGAAAAAAAAAAACCAGAGTTTACTAAAGTTACAACACTAGGGAAGTTCACTTCCACACCATCCTTTACAAACAAGTTAACAGTTGCCATTCGCAATTGCACTAGCCAACAAAACTGGCAAATAATAACCTGTTGGCAATATAACCAACAAGCAGTACATCTACATCAAGTAATCACAATGTAGCACGGCAAGTGCAGATCTGACCAGAAGAACCAGGAAAAATGGTAGGCCTAGAACCAGAGCACTGTAAAGCAGGTGGTGCGACTGCGACCATCCAAGCATGCAATGCTTTGGCTTAAGTTATCAGTTATCACATCTTTGGCATCAGGGCTAGCCAAGAAAATTAATAGCCTTTAGGTGGATTATTTAGCCTATTTCCTCCATCTGTGCTCCCAACAGGCGGTTTCTATCAGACCAACATAATATAGTTCAAGATTTGCAGTTAATGCTCTTACATTACGATCAACAACAAAAGTTCAAGACTAGCAAACCACTATTAGAAATGCGAAGTCCATTACGAGTTTGTATAAAAGAAAAGTAAAGGTTTCTGGCAAATACAAAGGTAGCATTGAACAAAAGTAAGCATACAGATCTCATCTTACCCTCGTCGGCCACAACTTCTACATGATTCTCTGTGTCAACCACTTTAAATGATATATTTCCCAGCCACAAAACTGCAGCAAGCATTTCAAAGGCATGCTCTTGATCTTCTTTGCTGATTCGAATGGTTTTAAAGGCTTCCTGGTGGATAAAAAGAATGAAAGGTTTAAATATGGCATGCACCACGGAAGCAACAGACGACATTAATTGTGGTAGTGAAATCTGATTATAAGAATTACCATAAGCACGTGAAACTTCTCAGCATCATCAACATCATGGATTGCCAGGCAAGCACTCTGATTCAGATAATTGTACTCACTTGCCGTTTTTAAGTTTAGCTTATCTGTAAAGGACAAATTTTTCATGCCAAGTACATGGACATTATTTCTTTCAAGCTTCCAATAACACGACTTAGGTAAAGAACTAAGTGATCGAATCGAAAAGTTATGGTGGACATTTCTAGCAATTCAACAAAAGAATACTTTCATTTCATGAGTAATCAACAGAAACTTTAGCCGTCCATCGTGTATCTGAGGTGCAATATATCAAGTAGGATGTCATCATGGAAATTTATGATACTTGTCATCTCAAATCGTCTGACATGTTAATCTGCCTCTAAAACTAGGCAAACCTTTGAACAGGCTTCATTTAATTACACAGCACAACTGAAATACAACTTCTCACCTTATCACTACACCCAATTATCGTGACAATCATAAATTACAAATCACTAAGCTCATTTAGGAGAACCCAAAAGAGGGCAGAAAGCAAACAACCTTTAAGAACTGATGAAGCTCCGGCACAAAGCTGGTAGAAGATATGGTATGACCTCTCCCCACTAGCCAGCTGAACCACTCTCGACTGCTTAAAGACAATTTCTTAGTTTCCAAATGGCAAATATTAAATGGTGAGAGAAACATCCATACTACACTTCAGATGAGGATATTAGTTACCTTCTCAAGAAGAACTGTCCAAATTCAAATTTGGGGTTGATGTTTGACATGCACATGTTGGAATATACAAAGTTAATCACGCCGGTTATGAAATGCTGATACATTTTAATAAGGGCAATTATCATACTTACAGGTCTGGATTTTCGCTCCCCATATTTTCCCTGTCGCACTAAAATGAATTTCAATCAACTTCCCCTGCAGAGATTGGGAAATAAGTGATGTTGCGAACCAGTTTGGAAAGGTACAGTTTGGGGATGGATTTATACTTAAAGGAGAAGAAGAGGGTGGGGAGAGCTCACAAATCTGCTAGAGTTGTCATTGCGAGATGTTTTTGCATTTCCAAATGCTTCCAGTATACAGCTTGTCTGAAGAACTTCACACTCTATCCCACTACTACCGCCACCAAGGGCAGCCAAGTATTGCATTGCAATTTTTGCTGTTTCTGTCTTCCCCGCTCCACTTTCCCCACTATTAAGACCAACGCAGAAAAAATTGTTGAAACACAAATTTAGAATGTGTGCGCGGATGGTGTATCTTACAGTAGGAAAGGAGCCTAAAGACCAAATTTAGAGAGCTTCCAGATCATACAAACTAAACGGAGACACCTCGACTAACCTTATAATGATGGACTGATTTCTCTCATCTGCAAGATCCACCAAGATGGCAGCAAAGTAAGAATGAGTGCTCTGGTAACAAAGTACAAATAGGTAAAAGATAATCCCGGTTCCAAGTTCTTTAGTTTTTTTTTTTCACGCACCTGCCA
Source organism: Escallonia herrerae (assembly GCA_033070095.1). Lineage (NCBI taxonomy): Eukaryota > Viridiplantae > Streptophyta > Magnoliopsida > Escalloniales > Escalloniaceae > Escallonia > Escallonia herrerae. The sequence continues at coordinate 85,352 of JAVXUP010001494.1, read as the reverse complement.
TCATCTCGGTATAGGCAGCGTCAGCTACCGCATAAACATGAGGACTGTCCAAAAGCTTCTGCCTATAAGCTGTGACAAAATCGTTCCCATAAAGCTGGACAGCTTTGAAAGGATTGATGGCTATTAGAACAGGCCCTGCTTTACTCTACAGGAAGCAAAGACAAATATGAGTAAAAGAAGTTAATAGACAGGCTACCAAACAAGTTTCCTACGTCATACATACATAAATTATATCACGAGAGTGCCTTTGGTGGAGATTATGAAGAACAGATGGTTCGTTCAAATAACTGAGCTGTGTAAGATCATCCACACCCTCAAGGATTTCTGGATTTGCAGGTAAGAGCTCTCCAGTGGACACTGTTACAACCTATAATTAAAGCGCTGAATAAGTGCACGGACATCCACTTACTTGAGCCAAGTGCTTCATGTCTATTACAATAATAAGGCTATGAAAGCCGTTAAAGAACTTGAACTCACACTTCCATCTGAAAGCAAGACAGACGCTTCTTCCCCTAAAGTTGATTGTATCTGTCCTGATTGCCACTGCCCATCCAGAAGCCGGCACCAAACTCGGAGTTTCTGAATCAAAGTACTTCAAACATAAGTGTTTCTTGGCAAAAGGTTACCAGAGCGTTAATAGCATGATAATTAAATCTTGTGACCTCCCAGCAGAAAAGATATAACAATAACAATTAATTATTCGTTTAACAAAAGGAAAAGCATGTAGAGGTTTCACCCACAGATACAATTACAAGGCCCTGATTTTAAAGAAACGGAAACAAGCGAGCAAAAGCCGTTGTCTCTAATTCTTTAGCGCTGTAACTGATAATAAGTGAACAGTAAGCCCAATAGTCTACAAGTCCACATGTGATAACCGAATCAGAGAAACAAACATTTCAACTAATCGATCTACTGTTCGGTTGATAACAACTTTCAGGAGTTACATTTTACAAGTCCACATGTGAGAACCAAATCAAAGACACAAACATTTCAACTAATTGATCTGCTGTTCGGCTGATAAAAACTTTAAGGAGTTACATTACATCCTACTCATTCATCACAGAGCTAGTAAAAAGTAAACTGCTGCAATTCTCACTCATGAAATTTACCTTCTTGATGAAATACCCAACGTTATCATTCCACTCAGAGTCCCTAAACTGCGGCACGGACGACGAACAAGCCGCGGACGCGAGACTCGCACCGTCTTTCTCCGCCAATCTATGGTTGCATTCCTTCTCCTCTGGCACCATGACATACGGCAGCTCGCCGGGGTCCACTTCCTTGATTTTCTTGCTCCCAAAGCTACCAGCGCCTCTAGATCCCTTAATGACCTCTTCCTTCTTACTCGCAGTACAACAGCTCTCCGGCTGCGGCGCGGCGTCGCCGACGTCCATGCTCGTCGGAAGCGGCCGTTTCACAGCCGGCCGGCGAGCCTTGGACGTCGGCCGCGCAGGCAATGCCGGCGGCAGGTCCTTGGGCTTCTCGCACTCGTCGCGTCGCCGGAGGGAATCCAGCATTTCCTCCAGCGAGCTCCGAGCCATCGACGACGGCGAAACGGACAGCATGGTGCCAAAACCGACCCGATTGGCCAACTCTATCCCTAGATTACACAAGCACTAGCAAGACCATCCAATTCGAACAATGTCGAACGAGACATCGTCGAACACACGACCTATAAACCCTAATGCGACGAACAAACTTCAAACGGACAAACCCAATTTCGGGACACGGGAATGAACAGAATCACGAACAATTCTGAGCTGGCAGTTCCACCTGAAATGTTGCTTCGGGAAAGGGCAAACCGGAAAAACGTTTTCCAAAAAGCAAACTTAATCGACTAAAGACAGAGAGAAGGGATTTCAATGGCAGGAGCAGGGAATAAGATTATTATTATTATTATTCAAAGAACACAGAGGGTTTTAAGGCTGTTGTACAACTTCAATCAATTAAAGAATTGGGATTCTTGTTTTTGTTGTGGTTGCTGCTCGAAGGGAATTTGAATTTTTTCCTTTTCAGTTTCAGGTAGACACAGAGGATAAATCTAATTAATGAAAACCGTTGAGATCGGAATAATAATTAATAATATTAAAAGGATAGTAATGGAGGAGGCAAAGCTATTTTTGGTGAGACAAGATACAGCAAGCCGGATGTAATTAACAACTGACACTCCCGATTCTTGGTACCTGGCAAGTTGATGGCCGGAATGTCCTAATTGGGCCCGTTGTGGTGATTAATTTGCGGTTATATACTTGATTAATTAATATATACTTCTTTTATTCATCGCTTACCTTATATATTAGTCAAGATCTTATGTAATGTCTCAATTAATGCTACTTATTTATAGAGTGTACCGGATGAAACTCATCAAGACCACGTGTGTTAAAACAGATGAATCGCTTTTGCACCGAGCCTAGTGCCCTATGGTTAAGCACACGAGGCCTGTGCCTGTTTAAAGGAGTTTGCGCTTAAGATCGTGTGAGGCTCTCCCTTTGCGTTTGTTGTACCTTGAGTCTAACCCGCATGCTTTACAACTATGATTTGCATTGAGTCATCGCTTGGCCGAGGGAAGCGAGGGCGAAAGTGGTAAATTGGTACATATTTTGACAATTACTGAAGGCGCAGGATGAAAGCAGAGTTGTTAACCACTCCAAAACAATATGTCGAGTGTTAATTTAAAACTAATTTAGTTTTTTTTTTCTGCTTGGCAAATATCATGTACTATTAATCAGTATATCCCTTTTGTAATGGCTCTAATGACAAATTAGTTGATGCAATCGATTTAACCTTTAGGTCAATGAAAAAATGCATCTAGTAAGTTTTCTTTCTTTTTGTTTTTTTTTTTATTACCAAGCAAAAAATTTGTTTCCAAATAGTTGTTAATCTAAACGAGGCAATGTAAAGGATAAATTAATACACTTCAAACTACAAATAAGTATTAAGCACGATATACATTGTTAAATTTATTTTTTAACGTCTTAAGTTTGTGGAGCAGATAGTTAGTTAACATGGTAGAAGAGCTCTAATTTAACAAGGTAAATCACTTGTCCTTGCTTGCATGTTTGATTTCCTGTAGCCTAAAATGAACTATCCCAGAATGACCGGAACTGAAATAGTATCACAAGTACACTGGTGGGTGGGGTAGGTATGCCTGTGAATTCCTTTCAAGCAAAGGGTACCTCTAAGACTCCAAAATTCAAAATAAAAGGACCCAAGCAAACTAACAAACCACATATTATATATATATATATATATATATATATATATATATAGAGGAACGACTGGAACATGGTTTTTGTCCTTGGCTATTTGATGGAGCCACGAAAATTTTTAAATCTGAACCATATGAATTCCATTTGAATATGCAAATTGCAACTAATTTATTGTCCAAGTCAAAGTTTCATGAGCTCCGACTTCACGACATGGAGGGAAGTTCGAATATTTGGAAGCCAATTCACTAATGTACGTTAGGAAGACCTGGACGGCCTCCTCGTCCTTGGATCGCATTAAATTTGGCAAGGAGCGAGGGACAATTGAGTTGAAATTGAAAAGTTGGTAGGCGGGAGTAACGCAATAAGGACTTTTTATTTCTTTGGAAGTTCGAGTTTTGTTGGGAGAGAAATATTTTGGAAGGGCTACTTTCTAGTTGGTAAAACTCAACTCCAAGTGACTTCCGATGACCAAAAAATGACTTTGGTACTTAAATAGAATTCTTCACATGCAACATAATTTAGTCATTGGTGTAATTAGCTCTTCAAAATTTACTGATCAATCATTAGTTATACTAAAACTCGAGTGTAAAGCTCCTCTAAAAAAAAAACCGACGTATAGGCGAGTTGGTGTATAAGCAATGTGACTTTCAACTTGCTATTGCGCCGCATATTTGTGTCTAGCGTAACACTACGGTGCAACGCTCACGACAGATTTTCAACACGCATAAGATGATCAATTGACATTTTTATTTTTATTTTTTTAGAAGAAACTGTTGAAAAGTTTTAAAACTCCCATCAAAACAAGTGCCTTCTACTCGAGGGTTGTGTCCATGCATCTAAAAATATTTTCTTAAGGTCATAACATTTCTTTCAAAAGTATTTTTACAGCATTTTACTTAGTATAAATAACAGATGTCTAGTGAAAAAAAGGGGTTAGACAAAAGTTAGAAAGATAAGAGAAAAGACATCAAGGGACACCGGCACTAAAATATATTTTTTATATCAAATATGTGGACAATTTGGTCAAGTTGGTTCTCAAAACTTTATGTACTTATGCTAACAATTGAGATTCGATCCACTACGTATCTATGAGTTAAATTTTAGAAAGTTGTTATTCACTAGAACCTGTACGAGGAGATAGAACAACGATTTAAAGCCATAGAATGAATAATTCACGTTTCTCACTGGCCATCAGTTATTTTTCTTTATTTCTTACTTATGTATATAAGTATTGATTTACTTTTTAAATATGATTACTTTGCGCGTCATGCTTAAATCAGTTTTCTAAAAGAATTTTGTTGTGCAATTTTTTTTTTCCAACAGAAACAAATAATAAGAGTTTTTGCACATATGAAAAAGACTTTCGCCTAAACTATCCGATTGTCTAATCCCATAATCCCTCTGAACTTTTTTGGTTGTCTTAATGCTAAAATTCAAAAAGGGCACGTTAAAGGGCACGTCAAGTCAAGTCACAGATTGCAACCAAATCCAAACTGGCTAAAAGAACTCTACCTAATCCGCTCCCATTTGCCTTTGGAACTAAATATTTGTTGTTTTATTCTTTTGGGGTGCAATCTTCTGGAGTCCTGTCCTGGACATGGTGCCCCATTCCATTTGGTTGTTCCCTAGGTCACTGAGACATGGTTCCACTTTTTAGTGAACACATGTGTCCTGACCCTTCATGGCTAATCATTGAGTTTGTTTACTTTTTCCATTTGCAAAAAATATCTAGAACTCACAAATTCAACTAATCTATCGACGTGATCGCCTCTTGCTTAGAGTAAAGGATAGTCAAATGGTCATTGCTACCGACATATTTCAAACGTATAGTCATGACGGCATCCATTAAAGATCGTAGCGAGTTTATTTTTCGCACCACATATTTAGTTGTCACACTATCAATGATATAATCAAGCTCAATGACTAGGGCGATTGTCTACGGATTCGTATATCTGAATCGCGTATCCGTGTAGGTTTGATGTTAATCATTCACCCATATTTTTGCATTTAGTCATAACTAATTTTTAAAACCGAAAACAATCCCTTATCGATCCTTGAATAAATCAAGGCAAGTCATACGATTCAGTTCTACTCATTAATAACTTATGCAGCATTACCAAAATACCGGAATGTAACACGCTAAGCATGTGTCCATGGGACCATGTCCTCGGCTTCGCTGCCCGATTCCATGCGCATATGCACCTTTAAATCATTGTCCATCATTGCGAAGAAGATGAAAATTCTAGTGACGTAGGACTATGGCAATGAGGGTGTCCCCAGTTGCGTGCACTTCCATAATCATTTGGCTTTTGCATTTGCACCCCAAGGTGGTCCGTTGTTCCTTTAAAACAAACCCCCCCCCTCCGCCCCTTGCATTCATTTTTTGGAACTAGAGAAGAGGAAAAAAAGCATTTCTTCCACGCTAAAGCCTTGACTTGGTCGCTAAAGATCATTTCATTTTATTACTTATGACTTGAATATATCTTTAAAAAAAGGTGACCTAGACAATCTATCGGTCACAAAAAGACCTCTATGGCCAACTAACGCCCTAATCATATCAAGGGCCAATAATGAGCTCAAATAAGTCTGAAGTCCGCTTGGTCAGTCCACCAAAGTTAAATTAGTAGTAGAACAAGCTGAGCCGAGCCGAGCCGAGCAAACCCTTAACAAAACTTTGGAGCCCATATTGAAAAAAAAATATATACATACATCTAAATATGATGAGACTCCACTTGCACTTTAAACATGTGAAGGTTCCATCTATCGAGGGAGTGGCCGTGTTTATGCTCAAAATAGGCCCAAACCCCGACGAAGGACATGAGCCGAGTTTGAGCCTGATGAATCGGCTGGATGGAGACCCGAAGCTCAGCCCAAAGTCCAAGTATAAATTTGGGTCGAGCTTGGACAAACCTAAGCCCAACTCACAAGGCCTGGTGCTGATCGGTCATTCATGGGACACTTCCGTTCAATTTTATGCTAGTAAAAGAAAGGTTAGCAAAGGGCCAATATTCTATTGAATTTTATCCACCCTATAAACAAAAAGTTAAGTGGTGAATTACGAGATTTTTCGTTTACCTGGGTTAAGATAGCCGTTCTACAAGGAAGAAAGTTAAAAGTCAAATATCTAACAATATCGATGCCTGATGCCTAACTTTTTATATCGTTAAAAGGGAAATGATGGTCGCTATAAAGTACAAATGGGGACAGAAACACCGATGTATCTCAGTTTTCAAATAATTTTTTTCCTGTATAGCATCAAAATGGATTTATAAGTTGTACAAAATAGACATTTGACGACCCTTGCTCTTTTTAAAGTTTTGCATATTTGTAATATTTGATCACCTTAACTTTTATCTATATCTCTGCACAAATAACCAATTTTATCTATAAAAAAATTTGTTGACGGTTGGAGAATGATAATAAATAATCTTGAAGAGCTCATGTCTTAGAGAACAGATAATTCATCACTTATTTGGAACTCTGTTCTTTACTTATTTTCTTGTAAATACTTCCCTCACCCATTCCAATTTACTGCTTTCGACATGGTTGTAAAAGATTTATACTATATTTTGATTTTTTTGGATAGTAACTTAATTACTCATGTAACTGAGAAAACACACTCCTGCTTTACATATAAAGTTATCCAATTTAATTAAAAAAAAGAAAAGAAGAGACTATATTGAAACTATAGTTTCATTTTCAATGATGATAATTTTTGTTTATAGATCGGATGCTGGACTGCAAGCCCTAGGCCCATCGCCCTATGGGCCCGTTGAACCATTTTTTCTGGGCTTAGCCGAGCTAACGCCGCGTGTCATCTCGGCTACGGGGCAAAACCCCCCAAATCACCTTTTAGGGTTTTGTCGAAAAAAGCCCTAATTTTTCTCTGAGCAGGTGAGAGAAGTAGTGATGGCAAAGAACAGGAACAAGAAGAAGAGAGATGGTTCGTCAGCAATGGACACCGCCTCTGATCAGACGGTCATCAACGTCCCTCAAGGTGCGCACCGTTCCATTCGATTTTGACCTTTTAGCGAAGTTCTTAATGGATTCAAATCAATTAGCAATGCTAAATGAAGTAAGTATCATTGACAAGGCAAGCCAGGGTAAGAACAGCGAGCACTGTCAATGTTGCATGTACTAGTTCTATCATAATAATCTGCGGAAAAAGTCAACGGGAGAAAATCCAATCGAACCTGGGAGTACTACGTTGTGTTTTTGTATCTTGCCTTGTTTTCTCTTGGTTGATATTTTGAGGTTGAGCGTGTTTAAAGTCTTTACTGGTTATGCAGCAATGGACACGTCTGAGTCTGCAGCTCCAAAACAAGCTCTCAGTGCTCTCAACAGGTCAGCTCAATCAACTCTTATGATGTAGATCTGTTTTCCATAACGCGTATTATTTTATATGTTCATTTAGGTGCTATTTTACATGAAAATGATATACATAAAACCTCGCAATACTTTAGTATTCAATGTCAGGATGAAGGAAAAGAAGTAGAAACTGTGTGTCAGGAATTACAAGATTTTTTAGTTAGATAAGTGTGTGAAGTATAATTCAATAACACAAGTAGTATAGCCCGAAACTTTGATTCCCCTTGTAGAATGTTTTGAATGCCGCTTACAAGTTGGGAGTTAAAGACTAGATTAGGGTTTCAGTCAACTTGTGTTTGGGTATTTGCTGCTAAAGGAAATTATGGCTTCAGTGCCCCTAACTAGATCGAAAGATTACTTCTTTTCGGTGCAAAAGAAAAAGAGTACTCTGTTTCATTGAATTATCCCCCTTTGATCTTTTGCAAATTCTTTAATTGGACAAGGATGCTAGGAGCAATCTTAAATTAGTGCTGTAGGATCGTGAGAAAACCTGTAAGCTGATTTGAAGAATCTTTCCAGGTTAGAAGAAGTAGAGGAAAACCGGTTTATGCATTGTAATTTTGGAGAAAAACTGTGGGTAGTTTCTGTTTCCAAAATTTTCACGCTCTAAACCCTTGTTACCTATCTGGAGAGGGAGATGACGATCTAGGATCTAAGCTGACATATTATACAACTAGTGTATTTTTTGGTACTCTAGGTGCGAATCCAACGGGGATCAGTGGATCTTCTTCTCCACTGCCCGGTTTTTGGAATATGGTGTTTTGCTTATTTGGCTCGAGTGAACCTTTTGAGGTGGCCGGTTGTTAAAAGGAGAAAAAGGACATCAGGTTTTGCGCTTGATTCTCTTTGCATCCTTTGGTGTGCTTGGAAGGAAAGAAATAGAAGAGCTTTCACCCCGTCGACAGTAAAGGCCTCTTTTTTGCTCTCTCTTTTGTTGGGCCTTCCCAGCACACACGCCTTTGCTAACTTTTTTGGACAGCTTCTGGCTGTGCTTCCATGATGGAGGGTGTGTATGCTTTTGTATACGGACCTTATTTTTTTAAATAAACTTACTCATCAAATAAATGAAAAAACAAATGTATATATATGCTCTAGGTAGCTCATCTTAAGGTCCTAATTCCGACTTTGCAGTCCATGGTGTATCAAAACTGGATGCTATGGGTCTATGATTATGAGTTCACAAGGATTTACCCCGATGTACTCCGTATCTTACCTGTTATAGACAAGGGCCCTCAGGCATAATGTTTGTCCTTTCCTACTTTGGTAGATCTATTTTGGTGCTCAACCTTGCAGCTGTTTTCCCTCCAGCTTTTATTGAGGATCATAATATGTTTCTTTTTTTGGAATTATCTCCTTTTCTGGTTTAGCAACCATTCCAAAACAGAGTGAGGTTTGTGGATAAAGAAACAATCTATATGTAAACTTTATCTCTTCCGTTGTCCTTGGATGACTATGTTGCTTTGTCTCATATGGGGACCAACATAACATCCTCATATTATCTGTCCAAGTTTGGGGAGAGTGCATCACTGAAGCTCTCCACAGTGTTCTGTGAAACATATTGTTGGCATTACCAGGGATGCTTGTTCTTAAGAGGCTACATCGGGGTCTTAAAAGGGCATTTATATTGGCAAGGACGTGTATCAACTTTGGTTTTTCCTTTAATACATTATTTTCTCTGGTTCGGTTTTGCTTTTTAATGATATGGACTGTGCAACATGCTGCAGTGCTAGGACAAATTTAGATTTCCTTCGGAAAATTTCTCTTTGGAGTTTATGGAATTATGCTTGGAAATTGGCTGCAACCATAATCAACGTTTTCTTTGATCCGTGATAATTATAGAAATCGGAGCCTGTTTAGGATGAGATATCCTATCCTATCTGTCCAGTTGCCAACTTGATTTTTCTTCGATGTTCACCTTCTTGCTGAAGTCTGAATTTTGACTCCTTGTTTATTCGTGTTTCTATCCCAAATCACGCTGCCATTTTTACACCCCCTTTATTTGTTTTCATCGTTTGCTGTGTCTGAAACTTTTCATCTTATTACAGAAAGGTGAAGAAGGGAGTACAGATGAAGAGAACGAAGAATGTCCGCAAGATGAAAGCTATAGCAAAAGCTATATCTCAAAACGAGAAGTCAGTGGTAAAAGTTTCGAAGAATGAAAGCAAGACATTGAGAACTCAGTCTGCTAAGAAATTATATGATTGACGGGTGCATTGTGTTCCATTCTCGTTTACCGTGGCACCCACTCCACTATTTAGGTATAGAACATTATTCTTTTCAGACAAATGCATGTGTGGTTTTTGGAATTTATCCACCATTACAATAATACAGTATATCTTTCGCTATGTATTGTATATAGGCCCCGCAAAAATTTGCCCGACCTGTAGTATCCGATCCAACCCGCAGGTTTTTGGTCACGGCGGGTCTATGCCGTTCAGATCTCTCTCTAACGTGTTGAGTAGTATTCAATCCAACCTGCTGGTTTTTGGTCGCGGCGGGTCTATGCCGTTTGGATCTCTGTCTCTAACGTGCTGAGTACGGATCAGAATTAGGTTGCTCATGTCAACAAGGGTCAGAAGGGGTTGTTGACTTGACCCGCTGGTCCAAACAGGTCCCTCTGTGAAAAGGAAAAAAAGAAAAGAACCCTAAATCTTCAAATTTAATGTTTCAGCTTGCATTTAATGTTACAATCAGCATCACGGGTTCACGGTCAACATCTCTCTCATTGGCCAGCGGCGGCTCTCCACGTCTACACCACGTTTGACCGACCGTGACAACAAAAACCATACGAGTCGTGTTATTCTCGGGAAATGACTAATACAGGTACAAACTGCGACCGGAGATGCATGCACAACGTGGAGGACATGCTAAAATGGTCTCCAGTAAGGCAATCAAAGCAAAGGCCAAGGTCTCAAGGAGCAGCTTTAGGCTACAGGTCGAACACACGTGTCGAAGCAACTTCCAACACAGTGTGCACGAGTTGAGTTCAAGTTATCTTAACAAACCTAACACGAATTTGGGGACAAGGCCTTGAGGAACCATGGAAAACAGTACTTTTTAAGTATATATAGCATCATATCTCCAGCGTTGCTGAATCAAGCAACAACGAGACACTCTAGCCTGAATAATTTTTAATGCATAATCCGAATGTCAATGCAAAGTATGCCAAATTGCAAAATCAGAACTTCCGTTTGTGAAATATAAATATAACATTCGTCCTGTTCATTTACGATTATAAAATATATTTTGATAGTATGATCTCTTTGTCTCTCTTTCAGTAATTTCAACCTATTTAATTCAATGATGCTAAATAATTGACGTTAATGATCGTGCGCTATTCTTGTTCTTTCGCTTAAAATTCTAAGGTCCCGTTTGACAGAGTTTTTTTTTTCAATTTTGGAAACTAGAAAAAAATAATTGCGTTTGGTAACCATTTTTTTTCTTCAGTTTAAAAAATCTGTTGTTAAATCAAGACTGTTTTTGAAAACTTAAAAAATGAGTTTTGGATTTTTTTTTGAGACCGCCACGACCACCACCCTCCCACTGCCGGCGAGGGCAGCCACCATCCACCGCTGGTCACCACCATTGTTTGCCACCGCCACGCCCTATCACTGCCACCGCGAACCACCACAAAAAAATTCAAAATAAAAATTAAGTAATAAAAAAAAATTCAAAATAAAAATTAAGTTATTAAACACTCACTTGTTTTTATAAAAAAATTAAACTACTCTTTAATTTTATGTTTTGTTTTTTTTGAAAAAAAGAAAAAAAAAAGTGTTGACAAACATGCCTTTTTTGTTTTCTCTTCTTTTTGTTTTTTGTGATTTGATGCTGATGTGGACTCCTGTCATAATTCTACACACTCCCAAAGACCAAAAACCGAAGAGCCACTGAGCCACTTCTCTCTAATCTTCTAAGCTTCACTCCAAAAAATCGAATCAGATACATCTGCAAATTTTGCCGTCTCAGATTCTCGGGGTTTTCTACTTCCAAAATGGCTTCTTCATCAAGACAGTCGTGTTTTCAGTGCGAGGACGCCAGCTCGGCCGAGTTCAGAAACGGCTGGCGCCTCCGCAGCGGCGAGTTCGCTCAGCTCTGCCAGCGTTGCGCGTAAGCCACCCAACTCCCCCACCACACGCCGCTGTCTGTGAGGAGTCTTTGTTGGTTATGCGTTTAAGAAATTGCTGTTTTTCTTTTTATTTTATGGGCTGAATCGATTATCATTGTGGTTCAATTGCATGATTTGGTTTGTATTTTCTTGCTTCTCAAGTAATGCGTGCAATTCTTTTTGATGGGTGGCATGACGAGGAAAATTGAGTCCATCTCCTTAAAGTGGGTTCAATTTCGGGGCACAGTAGTTTACCCTCTAACTTATTCAAATGGAAATGGAGGGCAGTGACCTAATTTTGCCAATATACGACTCAATAAAAATCCAGCCCCGATTCTTCTGGCCATCTAAATCAGCATTCACTACCATGAACCCTCTTGTTAAATAACAAGAATGCGCAATGCTGAGGTTTTCACTTCGATGGTACTAACTGATTATTTGCTAGAATTTTTTTGGAACATAATTAAAGGTGTTAACTAGTTGGAAATTATCAGAAAACAGAATGTATTCATTTCATTTGTTTGTGACTTGTACAATTTGACTTGCCTATAGACATGATTCTACACATTTGAATATTACAAGATAACTTCCTAAGCAAGATAATAGGTTTATCTTGGTTTTACTTATTGTATCCTTTGTTCTGAATTTGATTTTCATCGCATGTATATGCCCGGTAGCAAGGATGTCGAGAGCCTTGCTAGCAACACGTTCCCCGACAAAGTGGTAGTAAATTTCAATATGCTTAGTGCGAGTGTGAAACATAGGGTTGACAGAGAGGTAGAGCGAGCCAATGTTGTCCCACACAGCTTGGGGGGAACGGGCAGGGTGAGATGAAGTTCCGGTAGCAAGGATTTAGTCCAATAATGTTTAGAGGCCATAGTGGCAATTGCCGTAGATTCAGCTTCCGTACGGGATCGAGCGCCAGTGGGTTTTTTGCATGAGCTCCAAGAAGTGAGATTTGGACCAAGATAAACACAGTAACCACTTGTAGAGTGGCGGTCATCGTGGCACCCGGCCCAATCAGCATCTGGGTAGGCAGAATGAGAGGTTTGGAGATTTAGAGAGGAAGACGTCGAAGTGGAGGGTGTCTTTGAGATAACGTATGATACGTTTGACAACAGCCCAGTGATCGGGTGTGGGTTAGTGCATGAACTAAGTAACTTTGTTAAGTAAGAAAGAGATATCTGGACGAGTGAAGAAAAGGTATTGGAGTGCTCCAACAAAACTACGGTAGTCAGTGGGGGATGAATGAGGTTCACCATGATGACAGGTAAGGGTACTAGTGGTGGACATTGGACTGTGAACTGGCTTTGCAACATTAAGGTGTGTGCAGGTGAGGAGATCAATGATGTATTTGCGTTGATGAAGCATAAGGCCATGCCAGGTGTGAATAATTTCGATGCCAAGAAAGTAGTGAAGCGGGCCATGATCTTTGATAGAAAATTCGCATCAAGGTTAGTGACAAGTTGATTTATGGCCGACAGGGAGTTACCAGTAATGATGATGTGATCCACGTAGAGGAGGAGACACAAGAAAATAATTGTGCGAGATATGAATAGGGACGTATCGGAGAGACAATTGTGAAAGCCTAGGTTGAAAATATGCTGAGATAGTTGAGCGTACCACGCACGTGGCGCTTGCTTGAGGCCGTAAAGAGCCTTTCGCAGTTTGCAGACATGGCGAGGGAATTGTGGATGTTAAACATCGTCATCAAGGTAGCCATGTAGAAAGGCATTATTGACTTCAATATGGCAGAGTTGCCACCCAAAAAAGATAGCGAGAGAAAGAATGAGATGGGGGGTAGTAGGTTTGACAACAAGACTGAAGGTATCGCCGTAGTCTATGCCTTCTTGTTGACGATACCCCTTAGCAGCTAGACGAGCCTTATGATGGTCAACAGATCCATCAACTTTGTGTTTGATGCGGAATAGCCATTTGCAACCAATGACATTGGCATTTGGTGGGGAGGGATGAGATCCTAAGTATGGTTACTCATCAATGCATTTTATCCGTCCTGGATGGCATTACACCAATGGGCATACTGAGCCACTTGGTTAGGGATTGAGGAGAGAGAGGAGGTGGTGACCAATTTTGGGGGGAAGAGAAGGTGAGGTCAAGGAAGGGAGAAGAGGGCACGTGGCTAGGTGGGAGAGAGAAAGGGGCAGAATTTGAGGTAGTTGGTTAGGCAAGATTAGGGCAAACGTTGGGGTCATTTATGTGAGGAGAGAGAAAGGCCGTGGAAGGTTGACATGTGGCAGAAGTGAGGGGAATGTCTTGAGAAATATGAGGGTCAATGTTGGGCGATTTAAGGAGAGGAGGAAGGGATTGCGTGGGTTTTAAGGAAGGCATGGGGAGTAAAGGTGGCAATGCAGAGGGTGATTTTTTGTTGTAAGGGTATTCATTTCTGAAAAAATGACGTAAGCGGTGATATAGGTACAATTAGTGGTGGGGTTAAGCAACAATAGCCCTTGTGAAGAGGACTGTAACCGAGAAAATGCACTGCTTAGAACGGAATTCTAGCTTGTGTTTAACGTATAATTGGAGGTTTGGTAACAAAGGCACCCAAAGACTTTGAGGCGAGTAAAACCGAGTGGGGTGTGAAAAAATTTCTCCAGAGGACAAAAAATGCGAATAACCGGCGATTGAAGACGATTAATAAGAAAAACTGTCGTACTAAACGCATCATCCTAGAACTTGTGAGGGAGTTGAGCATGGGCAAGTAGTGAAAAGCCTTTTTCAACAATATGACAGTGCTTGCGTTCAGAAGCACCATTTTGTTCATGAACATGTGGGCACGAGCGATGATGAAGAATGCCATGTTAGCGGCAAAATGTCTGTAGGGATGATATTCTCCATCCCAGTCTGATTGAACACTTTTAGTGCGATGGCCAGCTAAGTTCTCCACTAGTTGTTTAGACTGAATAAATATAATCATGACATCTGGTTTAAGTTTGGGCAAATTTTTTTCAAGTGTAACGACTAAAGTCATCAATAAAGTGAATATAGTAGCGGTAACCTTGATGAGAGACAACCAAGGAGCGACCCCGAAGATCACTGTAAATTAATTCAAGATAAGATGAGGGAAGTACATGAGATAATTCAAAGGGGAGCTTGTGGCTTTTGCCTAAACAACAGCTTTAACAAGTCACAGTTGTACATTCATTTGAGGTTGTGGGGAGAGAAAATTTATGCACTACGTGCAAAACAATACGAGACGAAGGATGACCACGACGATGATAGCAACAAGGAGCACGAACACCAAGCAGTGTAGCGGGAGTGCTTTTATTTGACAACGACAGCGGGGAAACATAAGAGGACGAGAACTTGTAGAGGCCATTTTTAAGGCTACCTTGAAGTAAAGGCTTCCTAAAAATTTGGTCCTAAAAAAAAATCATCACATCATTAGTCGCAATGTGATCAATAGGCAGATATGCGCTATCACCCATGCGAACTTGATCAGGGCCATCATATGGTGCATGCTGAGAGAGATTTGTCACATCGTTGGTGATATGACTTGTTGCACCAGAATTATGATACCAGGCTGGGTCATGAAATTGTGGGGATAATGGAGTAGCGAGATAAGCAGTAGGGGAAGAGGAGCAAGGTGGACCGTATTGACAGTAAGGTCAAAAGTGACTGCGTTGATTGCAGTGATGGCAAATAATGAAGGAGGCGGGATGGTTTGAGGGCAACTGAGAAGAGAAATGACCGGATTGGCGGCTGCCGCCACTTTAAAGATGGCGCCCCTTATATTTACAGTCATTGGAGAAGGGAGGGGGAGGGGGGAAGACATGTATGTTGAAAGTGGGAGGTGGGTCCAAAGATGAAGGGGGAGGTCAGTTGGTAATGGCCATATTTACTTGAGGTGAAGATAGTTCACGGGCATCATGAGTGAG
This sequence comes from Escallonia herrerae, assembly GCA_033070095.1. Classification (NCBI taxonomy): domain Eukaryota; kingdom Viridiplantae; phylum Streptophyta; class Magnoliopsida; order Escalloniales; family Escalloniaceae; genus Escallonia; species Escallonia herrerae. The sequence continues at coordinate 69,771 of JAVXUP010001494.1, read as the reverse complement.
AAGAAGGGCATATGAGTATCCGAAGAAATGGAATCGGGATGGGTAGTGATGGAGGTAACAAAATATTGGTAACACGACCAAGGCAGGGTAAGTGAGCATTCATAAGGTTCTCGTCAGAGACTGGTTGACCAATGGCAACCAGAATGTTGTGGATTGTTTTGCTTTTCTGGAAATAGCCAGTCATGCTACGATCATGTTTGCTGAGATGATGAAGATCGTGGTGAAAGTTGAAAATTTTGGTTTTGGATTGAGAAGCGAACATATGCTAGAGAGAGAGCCAAACAGCAGCAGATGTGTGCAGGCTAAGAACTTGTGCTAACACAGGTTCAATAAGTGATGACAGGATCTAGCTTAAGAGAAGTTTATCTTGTTTTTGCCAGAACGTGTAGGATGGGTTTTCTGGTCCAGAGGAGGTAACCGTGAAGGGGTGAGCACCAAACTGTTCAAACCGATCCGAGCTGCTCAATCCGAACTGTTAAGGTTCGGTTTCACATTTCTCAAACCAACATTGGTTCGGTTCGGTTCACAGTTCACAATTCTGAAACCGTTCACAAACCGAACCGAACCAACTTATGATATGTTAATTTATTTTAGTAACGTTCATTAATAATTTTCACATACTGGTACTAAGCAAATTCAAGCTAAAGGAAACGAAAAATAATGAAAGCAGTTATAACACAAATTTAGTGACCGACATCTTTTCTATATTTGCTCATTCTTTCTCATACACCAATGGCTAAGGCATACTTGCGTTTCTATTGAAGTATAAATATTTGAAACAATACTTCTATCTTATATTAATACACGTACTTAAATATTGAATGTAACGAGATTATGCGCAATTTAGAGAAAACATAACTTAATTTTTTAATTATATCTAATTCCAATAATAGCGTTCAAAAGTACCACGTCTTCAAATTGGCGCAAACCGATGATACCGAACCTATTAAACCGACAAAACCGTACCATCTAAACCGGTGGTGTTCGGTTCGATTCGGTTCGGTTCAAAAATTTTCAAACCGAGGGGTAGCAATTCGGTTTGCGGTTTGAACCCCAAACTGAACCGTGCTCACCCCTAATTGTGAGATCAGAGGTGGGTGTAGACAGTCAGTGGAGACAAGGTGTTTTGGAGGGCACTGGGGTGGTGCCATCAACAAAACCCTATGTTACATGGACTCTTCGGTTTGTGTGAAGTACCTGTGTCGGACACTCGACACTTGGACATGGGTATGAGATATGTGTCCGACACATCTCATAGGATATGCATTTATGATACTATCTTATAGTCTTTTGTTTAATTAGTTATTGCTTTAAGACGAGACAAGTTGTCAATTAAAATCAAATGCATCACAAAAAACACCTTTTTGCCTTAGAAATAACTAAAAAGCAATAACAAATATGAATATTTTGCCGTGTCCCCGTGTCTTGCGTTTTCAAAATTAGACGAGTCAGACACTTGGACACGTATCCGATCCGGACACTCGTACCGAGTCCATGTAACATAGACAAAACCAAGGAGATCATATCCACAAAGAAGTGTGAGAAATTGGCTTATCCAGATAAGGTAGTTGTCGTGGTGAGCTTAATAGGTTAAGGTGTTTGAAGGCGGTTTAAGGGGAAGACAACGGAGGAGGTGGGGTTGTGAGGAGTGGAAGAGGAAGCCATGATGGGAATGGAAAAAAAAAAGCAGCAAAGTCGTTTGACTTAGGCTCGTGATACCATATCAGATAAGAGAAAGTGTATTCATTTCATGTGTTTGTGAATTGTAACATCTGATTTGCTTATATTCATGAGTGTACACATTTGAATATGACAAGATAACTTCCTAAGCAAGATAATAGAATCATCTTAGTTTGACTTGTTCTATCCTCTGTTCTGAATTAGATTTTCATCACACGTATGTGACCGTGTGCATGAAAATAATCCGCAAATAAGTTTGATTATACTTACTCTGATTAAGATTGAAACTTGACAAGTGATTGCGGGTCGTGTCCACAAGAATTGTTTATTTAGGTCAGTTTGACTAGAAAGGAACAAAGGAGCTTGTCATGGACAGAAGTTTTATATGGCAATGGCCAAGTCATTAATTTGCGTACTCTTGAGTTAAGAATCTTTGTGGCTGATCTTATGAGCGCTATTTAGCTTTTCTGACTGCTTTGGGCAGTATATATGAGACAATTGAGTTGCACTTGGCTCAATACACTCAATTGATAAACAATATAACTAGCTTAGTGGTCTATTGATCTACTCTCATCCTGACAAGCATCCTTGATTTTTGTTGCTGTCAGTAAGTACAATAATCTGTGGTTGCTTAATTACAGAATATTGAGTAGTATGCTGTATTCACACATTATTGTAATTTTGGCACGATGTTGGTCTTTTGATTGCTGTTAAAGAGTTAGATTAAGATTCTTTCTTTCTTATTTTTGTGAATCATCTAACTATGTTATGTAGACCGGCATATGTTCTCTCGTAAAATTGTGTGAACGTCAGACCTCAAATCCTGTCAGATGTGGGCACTTACTATGTGGGAGTGTGTGAGCATGTGTGTTTTCACCCTATACCGTTTTCCCAAGTATCATGGTGTTCAGTGACAACCTGAGTTCAGTGTGGGCATTTCAATCACTTAGCAATCTTGCAATATGAGGAAGTTCTTATATATTTGCTGATTAAGCATGACAAGACAAATATCAAAAGGGATTTGCGCATGATATTCAGTAGAATTGGATTTCTAAGTTCGCTGGCTTGTTTTTAATTAAATGGTAAAAGTTGGAGAGGTATAATGACTCAGTTTTTGACTCTATGACAAAGGTACTTCATGCAATTTAATGATTCCCTGTGGTGGAAGTCGCACATGTAGCCTATGCTGCATTGCTGGTTGGAAGGGGAGATCCATCTAAAGATAAACTTGGATGGTTATTCTTGATTAGAGCACCATGTCAAGTCTACGAACAACCTATATATGTCTTTAGGGCCCTATTACACCTGTACTAACCACAGCACGAGGCTCCATTAGTGTAAGACGAAATTTTTGTGCAGTGCAACAGATGACGTTTTATAAAAACAATATTGTCTCCCTAGCTGAATCAGAGACGTGACTACATACAGCGAAACCTTGGACTTCCCAAAATATGCCATGACATGTCCTTTATGTATCTATATCAGTACATACCAGCGGCATACTCTTGTCCAGCACTAAAGAGTGGGCACAGTTTTTGGCGCACTCAGTCATATGCAGCAGCCAATACTGATACTCTTTTCTCCACGAAGCATACGTGTTTCATAACATATGAGGCATTTGGTTTATTAACCAAGACTCCACAAGTAAATATTGTTCGATTGAAAATTCACGATGGACTTCGTTATTGTTATCTTCTGATATATCTCTTTTTGTTTTTCTCTTCTGGTAGATTACATCTCTATAATTCCCTTAGTGTTGACTCTGACTTGGTTCATTTGCGTATATAGTTCTGTTTTTGAGGAAGGAAGATTCTGTGAAACTTTCCATTCAAATGATGATGGTTGGAGGGATTGTGAATCCTGTGGGAAGGTGAGTTGAAAACTTACCTCTCCATTTTTTTACTATTATTGATCTTTAAAAGAGTACTCAGTGGACTGTCTATTCTAGCTACATGTCTCCAAAATTACCCTCTCCTTTTAATGCCTACAAATAGGTTGACTAAGTTAGCCTTTTATACCGTCTAGCAGATATGGCATATTTCTATCATCAATACCCTTCACCTTCTTGCTTATTGATCTAAGCTTGATCATTATTTTCATTCTTGCTTCCAGTTAGTCCATTGTGGATGTATCGTGTCATTCCATGCATATCTGCTGATGGATTTTGGTGGGGTGATCTGTATGGAGTGTTCAAAGCTTAATTTCATGCTGGTAAGAGGAGATTAGTTATTCTAGCTTTGCTGCCCTCATGCACGTAATATTGAATCATAACGCTATTATACACGTGCTAAATGCTTTCCCTAATATTTTATGTGGCTATTCATTTTTTGGTAGCTATGGTGAACTGTTTTGGGTACACTTTCTTCTAGAAAACAATATTCATCCAATTGAGAAGCTCTTTAAGTGTTTCAACTATAGATCATGCTTCTAGATCCGAGAAATTCTAACTCATTGCAGCCAGAAAAGTAATGGTATAGCTGGTTTTTCATGCAAACTGCAGAGGTTGAGGTAGTTGCGACGTTTACTCTTCAAACTTAAGACTTTGAATGCTTTAGAACACTAAGTTTGGTGGAGGCTCAGATGTGAACCATAGCCTACTACTGGGTCGGGGTCTTCACATTAGTTTTACTATTATTTGATAAGAAATGATATTCTTTTCATGAGGGAGACAAACTAAAATACCCAAGCATGGGTGTTAACCAGCAGAATTGTAAGCCAGAGGCAAATTAAAGTAATCGAAATCTTTCTCGATGCTATCTAAAGATAGTTCTTTGTAATTTAAGAAATTTGTTCTAGCGAATTTAAACTACTAACGACAAAGCAAGATTCATTTAACAAGTAGGGGTTAATGTAATCTCTTGTAAATTATAAGAAACAAAACTCTACTCGAACAGTCCCAGAAAGGGGCCCGACCTGATGAAGAAATGAGAGAAGTTACATGCATATAAATGTCAAGAAGCAGCTATATAGTCAGGAAGTGCCTCTATAGTCCACAAGTAAATGTGTTTATAAACAAATAAGTAAACTTCAGCAACGCTTTGTTTCCAGCCAAAAAGTGAAATTTTTACGCGGTTATGGCCTATGTTACATGGACTCTTCAGAATGCATGAAGTGCCCGTGTCGGACATATGAACACTATCTTATAGTGTTTCTTTTTTTTTCTTTGGCTTTGAGACGAGACAAATTCTCAACTAGAATCATTTGCGATCACATAAAACATCATTTTACCTTGGAAATAATTATTAAGTAATGCTAGATATGAATATTTTGCCGTGTCCCCATGTCTTGTATTTTGAAAATTAGATGAGTCGGACACTTGGATACGTATCCGACCCGGACACTTGTACCGAGTCCATGTAACATAGGTTATGGCACCAAAGCCCAAACAATAGTCCTCATTTCTTCAGTGACAAAGACCACCTGAAAAGCATTATCAATTATTCTAGCGTTACGTAGAAATATACCTAAACAAGGCCAAAAAACTTCAAACTCTGGCTACCACTGAGCAGCTAAAGAGCATTTACTAGCATCTAGGCATAACTTAGATATGTACATAGAAGAGACCAATAAAGTTCCACACTTCCACTGCCACTGAGCAATGAATGGGAAGAGATAATAAGATAGAGCACCTGGTCACTGTAATCTTTATATTTCATCTCACATTATAGGTCCTTTGGCTGTCCCCCAAGCAAATAAGGTCACTTTCTTAGGGCGTAGCATTTCCAAATGCTCCTCCATACCTTGTGACTGAATGAAATGACTGAATTAGAGCATCCTTTTCTAGACTGTGATCCGAGTCCTCCTTAGCATAACAAGTAAAGAGCTGATGGTGTCCACCTCGAATCTTGTAAACTTATAGGTATGATGATCAATGGTCACACTGAAGCCACGACTGATTACTTGTTCCTAAAGGAAATCTTTGCTTCGGGGTCAACACAGAACAACAAAATCTCCTCTTTCTATCTAACACTCCCTTCACATGAAAGCCAACGACAAATTAAGGTGTACCACCCCCAAGTGCACAAACAAATGGAGTGCAAACTATACTAACATAAGAGGGGGCCAGATGGAACCGAGAAGAATTGAACCCGTGATCTTGCCATATCAGAGGTCTGATAGCATAATAAGTTGCCATTTTTTTTCTTTAATGGCATTACCAAACTACCTGGCCATTAATTCTCTTCTAGATACTGCAAACAAATAGTACAAATAGAGTACACATACCATGTTAAAAGACATCCCTTGGCGCAGAAAGATGGTTTATTCTTTGCTCATCATTTGAGAATCCATTTTCAATTAAAAAAACCTTGTCCCAGAATTTACGCAATGCTCAGTTTGATTCCTTGTTTCCATATCTCAAAAGTTCTTGTTTAATTATATTGATTTGCTTGCTGTCACCCACGTGCCCAAGAAACACCAATGTTATCAAATTTACCATTTCGCTTTACAGGCACGTAACCGTTGCTTGTCTCTTGAAAGCCAAACTGCCAATGGGGAACCTCAAGGTGATGGTACTAGGAGATTCCAGATAGAACCTCATTACTGGCCAAGGGTGACAGATTCAGAGCTAAAACAAGTCTCCAGAATGTATCCTTTAGTTTGTTTCTGTTCTTGATTCTATTTGATATTAAGACATCAAAGATCCTTGACCATATGTTAGACCAAAGTCTGTTGTCGTTCCTTTGTTTGAAAAATTGTTATCTGCTAGTGATACTGATCTCAAACTTGCTCGTCTAGTGATACCCAAAAAGTGTGCTGAGGTGAGTTCACAATGTTCCTCGTTTTTAACACCGCAACTTGTTGATACTTGACTTAAACTTCTATGAAATTCACCGTTTAAAAGTAGCAGTTCACATTTAAACAGGCCTTTTTTCCAGTCGTTATTGAACCCCATGGGTTCCCCATTAAAGTCCAGGATACAGAAGGCAAAGAATGGGAGTTTCACTTCCGCTATTGGCCCAATTGTGGCAGCAAGATGTATGTTCTGGAAGGGCTCAGAGACTATATGATTTCAATGAATTGGCAACCCGGTGATATAGGTAATTATGTTATTTTCTAGATGCACTGTGTGGGACCATACTACCCAAAAAGAAAATGCCATGAAAGTAATTTGCTGGCCATTTACCATGATTTGTTTGGCCATCCATCTGTTCTGTTTTGAAAAATAATCTATTGAGGGTAGCTTTTATGTCTTGAACTTAATTAAGGGTCCAAGCTACGTTGTAGCTGTGGTCATGGACTTGGTAATTTCAGATTTAATTTGGATGTACATATCTGCATTTTCTTCAAAGTAAAATAAGCGACGACTCGACATTCCTTCATGGTTCTACGATATTAATCACCACGAATTCTACTCAAAGGTTAATCGAGTAATGTAGTCTCCAAATGCTATGTGTCAATCCACAATCCAACAGCGAACATCATGTCCAGGCTGTCCATTTGCACTTTGAAATCTAATGTCTATATGTCCTAGATAATTTTATGGTCGTATAGTTAGGTTACTATGTAACTCCTCTCTACATGTTACCCATCCCCTCTTGATGCCTTCATAGCGCACATTAACTTATCAAGAAAAAGAAATCATTGAGGCAAACTGTTGTCAAATGCATGGACCGCCAAGCCACATTATTTGGGACTGACTGCTGGTATACAAAATTGGAATCCTTGTATTACTTATATGAATATATAAAGATGCATATTGCTGACCTGTGATGATGACCAGAAGGCATTGGTTAATTCTTACCCTCCATGTAGACAAAGATTTATGGTTTTCTCTGATTTACTTCTGTGTCTAATGTCCTTCTCCAGTGACATTTTATCGGATGGAACCAGAGGGGAAGTTGATCATGGGATTAAGGAAGACTTCGGTTGGAGCGCCACCTCATGAGGTATGATGGCCTTCAAAGGTATTTGGTCAATTAGTGTATGTTTAATGTAGCCTTATTCCTCTTACACTCTTGCTAAATGACTTCCATTCTCCTAGGGTGATCTTGTCAATCATGCACTAATACTAAATTGGGTTGTCTTTTGAAGTATGAGGGCATAGGCCGAGTAACGATGAAAGAAGGATCTATTGGGGAGTTGGGTTAAGTAAGGAGAAACCTTAATGTAGCTAGAATGTAACAATGTATATGCAACGAAAGAGAAGATTCTAGGCCTTGATCAGGCTGGGGTCTAGCTTATATCGGTTACACCAGATCAGCTCGATGATGACCACGAAACATGATCTTGACTCATGCACACATACTGCTAAGGATTTTGGAGGAATCATCAGAAAATTACCAAACAATATAGTATACGTTCTAACGATTAAAATAAATATAATGGTAAGCATTTCTATTGTTTGCTTTAAAGAACTTGAAATCTGCCACATCCTCTCACAAATTATCATATCAAACCACCTTTTCAAGGATTTGCTTCTGGAGTTGATTGCTCAGATAGAAGCATTATATTCAGAGGGATCCGTGCAAACACCTTGGCGTTGTGACTTGCCATTTCTGAAACACGTCTATTTGCGGTGGTTATGGGCACTCTTATAAAGTATCTCGCAACATCCGTAATTGGTACTGTCCGACAAGGACACGTTGCCCTCTGAGAAGTTCTGTGCCTCTAGCCTGGAAGCTAGATATCAAGTGAGAATTCTGTTTCTGGAGACATTATATTTTGTGTTGTAGATATACTAGTTGGCCTTACTAGTTAGTGTTCTGGGGGTGTAGTTCTTATTTGCCCGTATATCACTTTACAGATGACTCTCCAGCATCTAGATGTTGCATTGTATATGTTAATTCCTCGTTTCATATTTTGAAACTCAGTTCTGTGTTTTTTCTTTTCCAGATTTCAGCTTGATGCGCCGAACCAAGCTCTTTATTGAAACGAAAGGCATTGCATGTGTTCATGGTCGATGGTCCCATGGATGCAATTGAAGGTTCTCTGGACACACTTTTATGAATCAGCTACTGGTCTTATCCGTTTTTCATTAAAGCCTTTGCCACCCCTCTCAGATTTTGCCCCAGAAAAGTGTATCTTGTTTCTTTTCCTCTACAAGATTACTAGATGTGAGAGAGAAAAGTTTATCCCGGGATGTTGCCCTGGGCCTTTTTCCCCCATAATTTTGAAGCTAATTACAGTAATGGTTGAAGCTTAAACGTGCAATTTGAACTCATGGCCTATCCAACCTAACCTGCCATCTATACTATTGCAAGACAATCTTCCCACTCGGAGTCCCTTCTTTGTCCGAAGTCAGGGTTTTCGTCTCACATTGGGTGAAGATAATGTCTCCACTCCCTTTATAATAAGCCAAGTCACCGTGTTGCATCTGGTTGGGTTGTATGTTAACATCGTGCATTGGTAGTAGACTGTCTTTAAATAAAAAAAAAGTAAAGACTTAACTCTGATATCAATGTTCAAATTAATACATATCTCAATTTTTTTAATTTGCTATTTAACAATTCTAAAGTTTTTCAATCACTTTTTGACGAATTAGTTTGCCATGTAACGTTTTCGTCAAGTTCTTCTTCCACTCTTTTTTGACGAGTTCAATGTTTTAATATTTGCCGAAAAATAATGATCTCATCCTTTATCTACATTTCCATCTTTTTTTTGTCACTAGAAAATATGCTTTAACGACAATTATTAACCTCTTAATAATAAATAAGGGGGAGGAGAGTGGAATTACATATTAAGGGGTGACAATAGCTGAGCCCTATTTCAAAACACATCAAGTTGAGCAGGCGCATCAAGATATGATACTAAATACTCCTAGATTGAGTACCTCATTAAAATCTCTTGAAATTGTTTTTTTTATGATAAAAATTTTCTTGTACAATGTACTATTTTGCAGTCAGCACACCAATTCTTGTAATTTCAAATTCGACAAAGTTTTTCCTTATATTTTGACAAACCATTGCAAATTGTTCCAACCTAACGCCTTGTCATTTTTAGGCATTAAGTGTGCATGTGCAAGTCACTTGCACTTTTTTAAAGGGGCAAATGGTATAATTCCCTGCCATAGTCACCACGACATATCCACAATCAAGCACCATCGTAACCACCACCCACAATTATCGAAGCCAGCCACCCGACCCAGTGAACGTAGCCACGACCCACCACGACCTCGCCACATTACCCACCACCCACAAAAGCCAACCACTCACCACCACCGTACGATCATCAACCAATGCAATAACCACCACCTCTAACCATTGTAGCCACCACCAAACCACTTCCACCACGATACCAACAGCAAAAAACCACATTTAACTACGACCCCCACCATTGTAAAACAACCATATTTATCACCGATGGAATTTCCCAGAGTGATGAAATTTGGATATGTGCCACCGTCTTATAGGAATGTAGTTTTGGGTCCCCCCCCCCCCCCCCCACCCCCCCACCAATTTTATGACCCGTCGTCTTGTAGAATTTCTTGGATCTATTGGTTTGACATAAAATTTCCAAATTCCTAATTCTGATGCAAGTGGGAAATGGGATTTAGATTTGGTTAGAGGTTTCATTGTGACAGTGGCAGAGGCAAGTGGCAATGGTGATTAAAGGGGTATTAATGTAAAGTTATAAGTTTACCCTTCACTTTGGTCAGAAAAATGGTACATGGCACGCACGGACCACTTTGATGATTATTTTGGATGGAAGTTATACTTTGGAGCAGTATGCAACATACACATATATTACAAGAAACAATTTTTGTCGAAGTTAAAATTACAAGAGTAACTAGAAAAACCATGAATAGTACATAGGAGATATTTGTTATTTATCCCTTTTTTTCACTCTTTATTGAGCGAATATTGTTTCACATCAAGTAAACTGTCTCATTTAAGAGTATAGTTATTATTGTGTAGGCCATTTGCACATATATATTAGTTGCGAAAAGCATATAAAGCGACAATATCCTAACTTCAAAAAAAATCTAGATTGAAATTAATGTTTAAATAGGGAAAAGAAAATGTTAGTAGTTGCTCATCCAAAATTTTAAGAATAATTAGTCCCCAAAGTTTGTACCCAAAGCCAATTTTGGAATAAGAACCTACAATCAAAACTAATGTCATACTGGAAGATAAGGATCCTCTGCTGAACAACATATTTGCCGTAAACAGTTCTAGTGACAAAAAGTGTTACTAGAATGTTTTGTCTCTGTTACTACAATTTCTAATGATAATCTTTTGTCGCTAAATTATAGTTATCGATATTTTTCTATTATATAGTAGAGGATCCTAATCTCATACTCGATAATTGTGTTATAAGTTTGTCACTTAAGTATAACAATTGTCATTAAGATTCAGACTAAACTGCAAATAACCTCCTAAGGTTTACACTTTTAGAAAATTAAAACCAAAACATCTAATTTAAGCATCTAGAATTCCAGGATGTCTAATTTGAAGCAAGTTGGACCTCTAATCCCATAACTTTCAATAATGTTGTTGATGTCAGCTTCCGCCTTGCATGCGACTTTTGCCGGGGGCAAAATTGTCCAACCATACTTTTTTTTTCTTTTTCTTCACTTTTTCTTCTTCTTTTCCCGTCGCACCACCACCACCCTCCGATCCACCACCACCACCACCACCCTCAACAACAACCCTCATCCCTACAGAGCCACCCACTTTTATTAACGCCCTCATCCCCCCATCACGAACCAACACACACACACACACCCCATTCCCCCCCACCCCATCACCCACCACTAAACACAACCTTTACACACATACACACCCCCACCCACACTAGCCCCCCCACCCCATCAGCCATCCTAAACCCCCCTCCCCCCACACACATATAGAGATTTGGACACACACCCCACCCACTGTTCAATACCCCCTCTTTCTTGTCACCCACCACCGACGTCCACACATCCACCCTTACATGTGCTTGCTTACACACACCCCTCTCCAGGAGTCAATCCACAACCGTGAATCGATTTTGTATGTGTTTGCGCACGCTTGTATGGAGGGTGGGGTTAGGAGTGTGCTTTTGTGTGGTGGGTGGGTGACGGGTTATGGGGGCTAAGTGGTGTGTGTGTGTGTGAGTCCGCGCTTGTGGGTGATGGGTTGTGTTGTGGGGTGGGGGGTGATGGGAAAAAGGGGGGTTTGCATGTTGAGGATGGTGGTGGCTAGTGAAGGCTTGTGACGGATGATAGGGGGCTGGGGGGGGGGGGTAGGAGGAGAAAAATATATGTTGTTGGACAATTTTGCCAGCAAAACTCGTGTACGAGGCTCACACTAACGGCATTTAACTTTTTTGAAAGATTTGAAATTTGGGGTCCAACTTGCTTGAAATTGGACATCCTCCGATTCTAGATGCCCAAATTAGAAATTCAGGGTAACAATTCCAACAAATTATAATTTATAACATTGGAGATTATCTGTCACTTAACTATAGATTTGTCCAAAATTTTGTGTCACTTACTCTAAACGAGTCTACCTGATCACAACTGATTCGTCGCTATTATATCCATTAGCGGCTTACATGTTTTAGTTTTTACTTTGGGCTAATTACACCTATGTCCCTGAGGTTAGGGGGTAATTACACTCAAGGACACAAAGTTTCAAAATGTAACACTTATGTCCAATGACAAACGGAATACAAAAATACTTAACGGTTTTGACAAAAGACCTATTTGCCCCTAAATAAAATTTGAAATCCTGATTTGCCCTGAGAGGCAGAAAGCGGGAAAGTTTTAATGCCATTACATCCCATCCCCTCTTTCTGTCACTGAGCAACCCCATTTCTATCACTCCTACACGAACGGGTCCTCATCAGTGTACGGGGAAGCCACACGCATCCACCACCGATGTACTGCCGGCAGCGTGGGGCGATGGAGCTGCCGGGTGCGCGAACGGGTCCTCAACCATGGAATCGTGCTCCGAGGCCAGCCAACCCGGATCCCTGTCGTGATCTCTTCGACCCGAACGCCAGTCGTAATCATCTATCATTTCAGCCGAACCAATACGACCAGAGTGCGACGGCAGCGGAGCGTTGATTACCCGGCGAGGCGTCGGCGAGTAAAAGCGGGGAGGCGGCGGCGGCGGAGAACGGAGCTGGCTTTCCTTGACAGGGTCTGGCTTCAGAAAAGAACGGCAGTGGCCGATTGAGTGGACTTTGATCTGGGCTAAGGGTGGCGTGGTGGGGGTAGGGTAAGGGGGAAGAGGGAAGGGCAGCGGCATGGTGAAGGGGAGAAGGAAAGAGGCAGCGGCGATGGGGTTTGAGTGATGGGGCGGCAGCTCCATTGAAATTCAGAAATGATGATGGTTAGAGAGAGAGAGATAAAGTTAGGGTTTCAAATTAAATCCAATAAAAAAACACAAATTTGAAAAAAAAAAGAATTTAAATCTGTAATTTGATTTGAAAAAAAAGACTTAATTTCTATTAGAGAGATCCTAATTTAAAAAGATTAAAACCTTAATTTGGAGAGAGAGAATTAGGTTTTGAAACACTAATTTGGTATTAGGTTTAAAAACCTAATTTTGTAAATTAGAATTTTTAATTTTTATACAGTGTATATGTAAATATGTGGTATAAGGGTAGTATTGACATTTAGAAAATACGCACGGATGACATCAGCAAAAACATACACTTTTTGGACGGAACCCTGACTGATGGACACGGCTGATACATTTGAAACACGTTTGATCACAGAATGTTACATTTTGAAACTTTGTATCCTTGAGTGTAATTACCCCCTAACCTCAGGGACATAGGTGTAATTAGCCCTTTTACTTTTTTTTAGAGACAATGACGAGTTTACAAGCACATTAATCAGTTATAACAGGACGATTTCGGCCATGCCAGTTGAGATTCTTATAGACCCTTCCTGTTCTGTCTGTCTCATTTCCTCTACACGAACGGATGAATTCGATTGTTAACAGTTGCAGCAGTTATTCTACTCAGCATGGCTTCGTTTCCATGTATAAACATCAACGCGGAGTCATTCATGGTAAAGCACACACCCTTGGTTTCCATCTCTTCTGCAAACGCCAATTTGCATACCCCGCATATCTTATCCATAGCTGTTAATTCACCAGAAACAGCAGGGTCTAATTTCTAATCAACTCATGGATTGAGCTGTTATAACATTTCTTTATCCAAATAGAGAAACTTTCACAGCTTTAGTTCGTAGCCCACTTCCAGATTTGGGTGCTCTATTCAGCAATACAGGATGTCCCCTTTTGTATATAACTACCGAAATCTGGGAATCTTGTAACTGTTTTTATTCAAAAAATGGGCAAGCTAAGTTCTTCCTTTTTAAGCTTAGATAAGTTTATTCTTCTGTTTCATCACCCAATTGTAATATTTGCAAATTCTCCAATTTTGTGTGCAAAGGGAACTATAAGTTGTGTGTGAAAAGCCTCAAGGGGTCTTCTGGGGAAGAGGGTCTTTCCAAAGTCGTGCCTTCATTGAAGATTCACGAGACCACTGAATTCAAAGTCATTACGATCACGAGTGCTGTTTCAGGTAGCTGCCTTATATACACACTTGAAGATTAGTTTGATATGTGTTCTGATAATCCCGCATCATTTTGTTTCTTTGATGTTTGATTTACTTAGCGAGTGTCTTTTGCGGTCAAGTTTCTTATAAAGAGATTCTCGGATATGGATTATAAAGACACAAGTTGTCTTTTTTCCTTTAGCAAAGTTTCTGTTCCCCTTGTGGTGTATTGGTTAAAGATTTACTACTTGGTTTACTATTAATTGGTCTGTTCAATTCCCTATGTTGCTGTGATATGTCATAATATGGTAATAGCTACACTGTATCAGTATTGAAGTTTTAAAGTCTTGACTATGTCACAAATTATGAGTACTGGGTTTTGGTAATGCTCCAGCAATACTGGCATCATCGAGGGTTCTGTGTCCTTTCGAGTTTTATCTATCTTCTACATTTCAGAGATTCGCGTTAAGACCTTCGTAGTTTTGATCCAATACTTAGCCCCACCCCTCACACTCAAACCCTTAGGGAACACAAATCACGTGTTTTAAAGTTTGCTATTTTAAGCCATATAGAGTTATTGTCAAATTTGTTACTTTGAACTATATAAGATATGGTATTAAATATTTTTTGATGTTTCAGCTGCAAATTTGATTATGACACACGCAGCCAATGCTTTGAGTACGGGGAACTTTGTGGTGAGAAATTATTCTTTTCGGCTTTGTTATCAGCCCTACAGTGATGAATAGCGTGCCTTCTTACTGCATATTATCTACCAGACTTGCAAAAACATCAGGGTTATGTATTCTCGTAGGCCAATACTTCATCAATCTCTTCTTATCTCCTGAGTTTCGTTTAAACAAATTTTCATGTCGTATCTTAAAGGCCGCGAGAACTGAGATCGAGTTCTTGCTCACTTCCTATAAATTATTGTCCTTTTGGCTAATGAGTCAACATAGTTGCTTTCTCTATGCAATTCTTTATCCTTATTGTTACCATACAGTAATTCAATTTTATCCAAGTCACATAAAGGTTCCAGATGGAAGTTTTGGAGGATGCTTTCCCTTTTATTTGTTACCCACAGGATTATTTGGTCATGATCCCTTTTGCTTTGGTTTTGCGATACCCACAGTATGTCATACTCAATATTTTTGCCATTCCTTGACATTGTGGTGTTTTGCATTCAAATTGATTTTCCCAGATTATTACGAAAATGGTCTCGTGCTTAAAGATAGTGCAAAGTTTATAACCATTTCCTTTTGGTCTCCTAGCGGTCTTTCCAGCATTCTTCCATTTTGAAGTGACATTCTTGCTACTATATGGTGGCTGTTATGTCAATGTGACTTACTGACTTATGAAATAGTTATAAAACAATGATTATTGGAATTTGGTTAGCATGTTTTATTTTGCTCATGTAATCTCGGGAACTTCAATTATTTTCTTTCAAGCCAGGAAGGGCCTGCTTCTATGTATACTTTGGCTGATGGAGGTGTTGGGGATTGGTTTGGGGGCCTCCTTTATTCAGCTGGACAACAGGCGAATGTAGCTGTTCAGGACGAATTATCAGCTCTCAGTTTTACAAGGTCCAAAGTCGGAGACAGTGTTCTTATATTTTCCTGGAAGCATTTTGTTTATATGAGGTGATTCTTGCATGTTTTGCTTACAGTTTGGCAGTTATATTTGGTGCGGGCCTGGTAACGAGCCTTTCCCCTTGTACACTTAGTGTTCTACCACTGACCCTTGGTTATATTGGTAAGAAAATCTCGGCTTTAAGTCCTTGTAGAAAAATATTGGCAGTAACTTCCTTGCGTCTAATTTTGCCTGGTGCTGATGTTGGGACTTGCTGAAAATAAATCAGGAGCATTTGGCTCTGGGAAAAGCAGAGCAGAGGTAAATGATTTTGTTGAGAAAGTAGTGCTCATTCATTTGTTCTCCTTATTAAGGTCGTTCTTGTTAGTTTTTTTTTTTCTTGGGGAAGTATTTAATGCATTAGAGATAAGCATGGAGTTGAGCTCACAAGAAACCACTACGTAAACACATGCAAACTAATAGTCAGAGACCATAAAAGTCGCCCAGTTCTGGAAATTTCTTGGCCTCTTGCTCCAACTGAAAACTCTGTAAGAATAGCAATCTCCTTGGGATCCCCCTCAGATCTTTGTGAATTCCTGTTAAAATTCAAATATGAGCTCCCCGTGTCTTGTTTGCAAACGGAGTTGCCTTGTACATTTGGATAGTTTTAGCAAGAGCTGTCTGCCGTTTCAAAGCGGCACCTGTTATTTTGATTTGGCTAAGATTGGAGTCCGGGTCTTCCAAAAGATAGGGCATGTTAAGGACTATTAATTAGTACTGCAGCCATGATAGAGCACACCCACGTCCTCAGTAGTTACCACCAATTCCATAAGCTTGTCTATACTATGCAATTTTCAACTTCAGTTCTGCTGAAGGATGAAATAACATATAGGAATGCCCTAAGGCCAGACTATAGAACGCAAATCAACTGCTGGTCTAGTCTTGAAGTTTTTTTCCTCCTGTTATGTTTTGGAGGACTTCCTTTGATTGCATATGATAAGAAATTAGAAGTAAACTCAGTTTGTGTGGCTGGTTAGTATTCCTTTGGGTAGTTGAGTATTATACCTGATAAAATGGTAGAATCTTATTTTGTGCTGCTAAGATCAACTCTACTCGACTAGCTTTAGCGCCAAACTGGTTGTGGTCTGACCTTTTGCTCATTAGATGACTAGAATTTGACATGCTTTCCTCAGAATAACATTTGTGGGATAGATGTTATATTTACTTAAATTGGTTGTTTATTTGAGTCAGATTGTTGGTGACTCGGTTGCATTTGCATTAGGATTGGCAACTACTCTAGCATTACTTGGCATAGCAGCCTCCATTGCTGGAAAAGCGTATGGGCAAGTAGGACAGGGACTACCCTTGGGTGCTTCTGTTTTGGCTGTGGTTATGGGTCTAAATCTCCTAGAGGTAATTAATCATGTTGCTGCACTTTTGCCTTGGATTCACAATTAGATATCATGAGGATGCTACCAAATGGGTATGCTGCTGCTTAAATACCAGATCACTAATTTAGTTAAATGAACAAAACAATGGCTGAGGAGTAGACATACCCAATAAACAGGTGGATGTGGTGATAATTCTCTGAAATCTGTACTTATTTTATGGTGCTAAATAGCTCTGATGTGCTGCATATGCACTAAAACTATTTAAATTAAGGTAAAGATCCTGATCAACGTCATGAATAGTGTAACAGTATTTACGCCAATTTTACAGCTTGTAAGAGCTACCTGGGTTATCCTTCGTGCTCTATCTTGCACATTTGCTTTTCCTTCGTCTTCCTCTTTTCTTATTATTATCTGTATAACAGCTTTCTTATTCCACTCTGTTTCATTCGTCTCGATGGATTGGTAGGTTTGTTAACTTCATGAGTTTTAAGCTTTTGATTGGTCTGGTTTTAATTCAGAGCTCCGGTTGATCATTCTCAGTTAGCATATCTGTTTTCAAAATTAAGTAACATTTTGGTATATGCATACTAATGTTCAAACTAAGAGTGCTTGCATGTGCTATATACATGCTAGTTTTCACACTGACATTTTGAAGATTTGCCTTTTTGGCCAATATTGCAGGTTTTAGAGTTGCAACTTCCCTCGTTTTTTGACAGCTTTGATCCCCGTGCTGCTGCAGCTAATTTCCCTTCAAGTAATGCACTCTTTGATTTGACTGTCTGCTCTAAACTGCACTTTTCTGGCACTAGAGTGACTTGACAGCGTAGTAGTACTGTTAGCTTATATATTGTAATGACTTGCCAGGTGTTCAAGCATATTTGGCCGGTCTAACATTTGCGTTAGCTGCATCTCCTTGCAGTACGCCTGTTCTGGCGACCTTACTTGGATATGTAGCTGCCTCCAAGGTACTTCCGCATCTCTCTCTCTCTCTCTCTCTCTCTCTCTCTCTATTGGTTGGCAAGCGGAGATGGTATGAGCATGCAACTGTTAAGTTACCAGTTGCTTTAAAAACTTAAAGTTGTTAGAGAATGGATCCAAAAAAGGAATGTCATGCTTTAAAACACTTAACGCTTAACACTCCCTCTCACATGCAAGCCGACATTGCACATGCATACACAAATCAAGATGCACCACTACCGAGTGCACAAATAAACAGAGGTACAAATTGCACTACAATAAAGAGGGACCAAATATGTAAGCGAGAAGATACGATTCCAGTATCTTGCCAAAGTAGAGCTCAAAGGAGAGCTCTGATACCATGTTAAGTTACCGGTTGCTCTAAAAGCCTAAGCTGTTAGAGGCCAACAACGTATATCATGCTTTAACAACAACAACCATTTTTCTTGGAGAAGAAGTAAACAATAAGTACAGAACAAGAAGAATTGAAATAAAATTTTGAAAGCAGCTTTTGGTCGATGCTTTGCACAATGCTTTCTGACTTGATAAATGATTCAACGATGGACTCCTTTTCTGTTATCTTTGTGGTAGCAATGGAGTATATAATCATATGAGATGATCACAGGATCCAGTTATAGGGGGCAGCTTATTGTTGACGTACACAACTGGCTATGTTGCTCCTCTACTTCTAGCTGCTTCTTTCGCAGGAGCATTGCAGGTATATGTTCCTTCCACTCAAAAGAAGCCTTGTTTCCCCATGGCTTGCTGCTTCTTTTACCATTTCTCCAAGGGGCATCCAGAGGGTTTTGTCAGAATGAGGCAGTAGCCTGATCAGACAATTCCAGATACCCCCCCCCCCCTCCTCTTTTCTTTCTTCTCTTCTTCTCCCTCTCCACATAATTTTAAAAAAAAAAAGCACAAGTTATCTTTTCTGCTATTTTTATGTTCTTTCCGATGTTCTATATTATCTTGGGGGTTTTACGAAATATGACTCCCTAGGATATTGTTAAAACTTAACTCATAAATGCCCGCAGAGCTTGCTCTCGTTTCGGAAGTTTTCAGCGTGGATTAATCCAATGAGGTAGTAACTCCATATATCTTCCAATACAATCTTTCATTCTAGTAGAATTTGATCTTGACTGCATCTATTGTGCCATCACAATAAGACTCCTCATATTGTCTCTCTTCTGAAACGTACTCGATGTTAATTTGCAGTGGCGCGCTTCTATTGGGTGGAGGTGTCTATACCCTATTGGATAGGCTTCTTCCACCAACCATGGCGATGTAGATATTTTAGTGGAATATGTTATCAAGTCATAACATGAAGGGAGAAGTGCTGCTTTGCTGTCAACTCCTATCATTGCTTCAGCTATTTTCAACCAGGATATGCACCATATTCTGTTATACATCACAGTAATGCTGTAAATGGTTATGATATATGGACATATATATGTATATATCACATACAGTGAAACATCAATGTAAAAGCTGCTTGACTAAATATGTTTTGTGAAATATTAGGGTGACGGAAACCGAGAATCAAAGTGGGAGGCGCTCAAAGGAACGACGTCTGATCATTCGTACCCTCTTCACCTCAGAAATGGAGTGAAAGATTTAAAACATAAATTTGCATTTTCTCGGTGTATTCCTGGAGGTTTGTAGTAGTGGCAAATATGTAGTGAGCCAGAAGTCCCTAAGCACGAGTTACAGAAGCAAAGCAGCTAATGTGGCGGGGCCAATATAGTCGGAACCAGGTGGTTGATCAAACTGGATGAAAATGGGGACATGAACTAAAGCATAATGCACGGGTGAACGAGACGAGTAACAGAGCATGCGATTACCTGGTTGGTTCTATGGAGGGCAGGGAGTTCCTCGGTCAAGGGTCAAGACAGAATTGAGCAATGCAAGATCCCAACATGGGAATATAGTCCGCAGGATGCCATCAAGAATTCTAGTCATTGTGATGGCTCACTAGCGAGACGAACATGAAACCATGTCGTTCACAAATTAACTAGACATGCTAGGTTTAACGGTCGTGAATGAAATATACTAAAATCTATAAACCGCTTGTTTAACAGAAATGGTTACTTCCTTGGATCATTCGCTTCCCCATTCTTTCCGTGTTATTCAATAAGACTTGAGATGCTCTTCCATGCGAAGTGTTTCTTTGACGCTTGCTTGCTCTTTCGATTCTCCGTGTGTCTAGCTGCTAAAATGGGGTTGGTGATCTCTCTCTAGGACGGAATGATCATTTTACGCATTATGAGATCATTCACGCCCTTGAACTTACTATTCAGCACAAACCATGACCCTCGTTTTAGCCAGCCTCCGTTGCCTCAGGGGCAGGGGGGCCTGGGCAGCCTCCAGTTGCGTAGTACGGAGTATTACCTTCATCATGGCTCTTTCGGCTCAGGGAGACGAATTTATTTTATTCGTACAGTTTTTCGCTATAAGTCTTACTAAAGATCAATGGCTCTTTCCGTTCATGGAGGCGCAACTCAAGAATGGTTCGGCTCCGATTGCACAAATGAGTGTGCCTCAAGTGTGATTTCTCCTATTTAAACAGAAAAAGAAATTCGTTTATTTCAAAAGAAGAACGTGAAAAAAGAAAAGTTTCTTTTTCTCCTCATTCCATCTCTACTAGTATGAAGTATAGAGCTCATAAGATTTGAATACCCTCCAACTCTAAACACCTTTCGGAACTCTAGTGGCCTCAGCTACCTGAGTATGCATTGCTATAGTACGCAGACAGCACCTAACAAGTGTTAATCTCTTCCCCTATGACCGGCCCATTTGTACCAAAAAAAGAAGTCAACAGAGCGATGCATCATGAATCCCTCAACAAACAAAACCGGTGTTCTAATGCTTACTTCATGCCCAAAGTACAGAGGTCTGTGCATGTCCTCAGAGTTTGCTGCACCCATCTTAACTTTGTAGAAGAGAGTTTCTCCCCACACAGCACATGAAACAGCCCATTTCTCTCTTCTTCACCCAGTTAATTTCTATCAGTTCCAGTTTGAGCTAGCTAGCACTATCCAAACCCAGTAACGTGTTTCGTTCTAATGAGCCCCACGGCTAATCATCTCCCTGTACTGGTTCAAAGACTCCTGCCTCTGCAGCCTCATGTCCTCGTTGAACTTCTTGATGAACGCCTCCACCCGCTTGTTCAACTCGTCCTGACCCAGCGACGGCTCCTTCCGGAGCTTCCCCGAGCCCGGCGACGGATTCAGCAGCGAGCTGTTGCTGCTGCCTCGGTCGCTGTTGAACGTCTCCGCCTTTGTGATCTCGTGGTGGTGGAGCTCATGAGAAGGGGTGTGGTGGCGGCAGTGCGCCTCCCACGTGTCGGACTTCCGGAGGTGCCTCGTCAGCGGCATTGAGCGGCCGTCCGTGATCGTCTTCCACGTGCTCTCCAGCGTGTCCTGCCGCTTCGGCTTCGTCACTCCCAACGTTCTTCCACCTGCACACACCAATCGCATCGGATTATTTCCCCTATAGCAGGCAATATTTCTGGCATATGAGATTCCACTTTTACCCTCACCGATTAACGTCATGCCCAGATTATATGGC
This sequence comes from Escallonia herrerae, assembly GCA_033070095.1. Classification (NCBI taxonomy): domain Eukaryota; kingdom Viridiplantae; phylum Streptophyta; class Magnoliopsida; order Escalloniales; family Escalloniaceae; genus Escallonia; species Escallonia herrerae. The sequence continues at coordinate 48,175 of JAVXUP010001494.1, read as the reverse complement.
CGTTATACTTGTCTTGAATAGACTGCGAAGGGTAGTTTCGAGAATTGAGCCAAATGAGAGAGAGAGGGGGAGGGGTCGTTATACTTGTCTTGAATAGGCTGTGAAGGGTAGTTTCGAGAATTGAGCCAAATAAGAGAGAGAGAGAGTTTTTGGGTGGATCAAGATGACTATTTTGGCCTTATCTTTTCAAATTCTGAGGACGGGATAAGTGAGATACTTCATTCAAATTGTCGTCTTCTTCGCCGCTTTAAATAAAGGGCAATTTAACCATTTTCACATAAACCAAGTTACCGTTGAGAAAGTAATTATTCATACCTTCGGGGCTGGATTTTACACCTTTCCGGTGACCGAACCGAGCAGAAACCAGCGGTCTCTCGGCCGGGATCCCGTAGTCCGTCAAATCTCTGTTCATTGCCGTCCACGAAGACTTTGAAATCACGAACTCATCACCACCGTCCATTTCATCCGAAGCACTGACAGTAATTGCTTCGTTAGTCTCGGAAACGCTGGCATCCACGTGACCGAACACATCAAACTCCTCCGGCGCCTCATTCTTCAAAGCAAATCCGCCGTACGGCGCCGCATAGACTCCGGTAGGGACCTTGACCGGCTCCGTCTGAGACAGAACGGGCGGCGAGTCGCCAGCCGTGGCCTGAAGCTTTGACGAGGCGACGATGGTGATGATTATGCAGTTGAGGAGGAGGTAGAGATACGGAGGTTTAAGCCAGGAGATCATGAAAGACCAAATGGAAGGGATTTCGGAAGAAGCAAACTCGGTAATTACCGGTACGGAGAACCTCAACATCATGGCCGCTGATAAAACGCCGGTTGAGAGCAGCAAAACTTTGACCGACAGCATCCAGTGGCTCGACATATTACCGAGCGAGGAATACTGATCGGAATATTACCTTCTCCGGCGAGTTTATGTACGGAGGGGAAACAGAGAGCGTGTGTGTGATTGCTGGTGGTAAATGTGGGGTAGATGAGAAGTGATGGTGTTGCGACGATATATAGTGGGGAAGGTGAATGGAGCCATGTGGACCTCTTGAATTTTAATGATTTTAAGGAGAAGGTATGGGGCCTTTGCGTATGGTAGGTACAGTGTAGCCGTTCACTGTTGTACGTGATGACATGGCACGACGAGCTGGATAAGTTCCTTAGATTTTAAATTTAATCAATCAATTAGAGCTAAATTCTAAATTCGTGTCGATTACGTGAGATTAGTAGGAAAGTTGGAACATTACATTTTTAAATGGACGATAGTAAATTTAATACAAAAAATATTTTTATTATTTTGTACCGTCATTTAATTTTATTTCTTTGTACTTTTTTTTTTCTTTTTGATACAATCCACCATGACAGTGTTTTGACAAAATTCATAGTACCAATTCAATTCACCAAAAGTTAAAAAAAAATTTGATCATAGAGTCCGATGTCATTACCGTGTCACCACCAACAAAATCTAACACCTCAAAACACCCGAGCCACGTTTGCCGCCACCGTCCCCAACCTAACACCACTTATCGTAAAGTTACACCACCATCATACCGCTACAAGCATCTCGATCACCACTACAATCATCTCGTAAAGCTGGATGACCTTTCTAAAACAGGTTTTATTTGCCGTTTACTTATTTTGCACAATTGCGTGGACCATATATGAGGTTAAATGTTTGTGTTTTATCTATATTATTAACAATCTAATTTTTTTTATTAAAAAAAAGCATGTATGTATAGCTTGTTGTTAAGAAAAGACAGCATTCATGTATAGATTAATATCCATCAAGATTTACATGACAGGAAAATTGTTCTTGTCACGACGGACACCTAAACCCTCACCAAATACTTTTTTTCAAGCCGGTAAATGCATACTTCTTTATCTTTCGCGACAAAGTCTTATATATCTTGTCAATGTGTCACCAGAAAATAAAAAATGTATTATAATATTGGTCCTCAATTCAATATAACATGATATCGGTAGCCTAAAAAACTGTATCTCATGTGGCTAGTTAGATTCACATCAACACGTTTGATGAATTAAGTCGGCAAGGGAGGTGGCCACGTTTTCTTAGTTACGGAATAATTACAAGTTGGGCTCCCTTTCTTCGATGAAGAGATTCAACTCGCTAAATATATAATATAATATAATATAATATAATTTACAGTAAGTAATTTCCAGAGCTTCAACTCTCGATGACTGACCTAGATAACACATGTCCAGAAAGCCTACCTTTTTATGCTCTAATCAGGACATTAATATACCTAATCTGCACTTACGTTGTCGGAACTTTTTGTATTCTTAAAAGGGTTAACATTTTCAACGGCCATATATATAGATAGATTACCGTTACCTACGGGCGATGTTTCAGGATCCTCACTTGCTGATTCAAGTGGGTGCTGGTTCCTTCAGGCTCCCCCATGTGCCTAACAGCTCAACCCTAGCCGACCAGCTCCAAAAAAATTTCACTCGTTTGGTTTAGTGAAGTTGATCACAAAAGAGTAGTATTAGGCTCATAGTTATGTATCTTTCTCGGTTTTGCTCTCCGTTTTCGCTGTTTATTCATATTGAAAATAGTAAAAAAAAAAAAAAACTAAAAGGAACCGTTGCTATATTATAAATTATGAAGCATGCACTCCACAGCGTTGCTAACCATGTTCTGAAAAGATTTTTTTCGTCACCAAGTTGTTTACGCAAAACGTAGTCATCAGAGTATCAGAATAAACGTTAGTAAGCAAATTATTTTCAAATCTTCTTGGAATAATATTGTATCAGTTGCATGTGTGAGCTACAAGAAAGATCAGCATACCTTACAGCAACGCTGTTAAGGTGTCCTGTATTAAATTAAATGGATAAAAATGATAGTTTTTTGAGAAAATTGAACGTGGAGAGGACAGAGCCTTCCATGTAGTCCTGTTAACCAAAGATATAATAGGGATTGGCTGCCCTCAGTGTGCACGTAGGCATCCTGTCCCATGATGAAGTGTATAACTTTCCAATATTGCGGGTTTAATATTATGTGATTGCCAACGATGATGAAGCTACAGGGACTGAGACTTTGTGAATTGTTTAACAATTATTTGTAGTAATCTATGTGAACCGGCATCGATAAACTTGTGAAAAACTGTCGCTGACACGCTGATGTCTACTAATTTCGAATGTTTATGTATTTTTGACTCTTATCTGGCCAGTTCTAGTTAGGTGCCAATGCCACCGTGCTGTCCTAGTCTTGCACCAACCATGCACTGCTCTGGATACATGGACTCGAAGGAGATTACAATAAGCTGGCTGTGCACGCAAGGGGGCATATATACTTGATAGTCAATGAAGTTCTCACTACCTTCTACCGGAAATGCTTCTTCTTAGGGCAGTTTTGGTCCAAGTTAGGCGGTGAATAAAAGTTGCACCAACCTAAGGTATGCATTATTTTCTGCACTAGTTGCTACGGCATGGCACACGTCGTGTGTCGCTCTCTTAGAATGTACAGGATGACCATTTATAACATAGCGTAGTTTTGAATTATAGATATGACGCGAACAAATACATCGCGACAGACAATTTACGTGACATGAGTATCTAGCTTAGTGCTGACTGTTGGCCTCGTATTTTAACCAAAAAAAAATCATTTTTGTATAAAAATGATTTTGAGAAAACAGTAGAGTTAAGAGAAAAATCTTTAGATGCTTTAGTCAAACAATGTTTGTGAAGCAAAAATACGAGTTTTTCTTACGTACTTAAACTTTTAAAAAGTACTTATTACACAGTTACACTTTAAAAAGAACTTTAGGAAGTATATAAGAGAACACCCGTTGACCATGTGCTTGAGTTGTGAACTCCCATGCACAAATGGGGAAGAAAATTTTATTCTTAAATGAATTTAAGAATCAAATTTTTGTAACAAATCTCCAACTATTGTCGTATCTCAGAGTGGTATCAAGAACCTTGTCACACCGGTAATAACCAGAAATGACGTAAGCCGTCTAAATACAGTGATCTAATCAACGCCTCAACCAATTAATCTTTACTTTATGTTTGAGAAATGTCCTTGTATTTTCTTGTAACACTTTCAATATTATTAATGTCAGCACGAATTTCCCAGCATCTTTGTTTTTCGGGAAATTGATCGAATATATATTAATAATAATCTTACTAATGCTCGAAAAGGGATTACTGAGCAGAAACGATTTGACAATGTTGGTGGCTTATTGCTGTCACTGCCAAAAATGGTTCCTCTATTAAGAAATCTGTTGATAATGAGGAGTGTATTGTCTTCATTATGCTATGACGATATCAGACCAAACTCAATTTGACGAAGCCCTTGTGGAAAGCCTCCAAAGCCTTCTTGATCAGTAGTTTCTCCATTTCTGTCACTGTTGAGTTTTGCTTCCACAAGCAACATAATTTGGTCCAGTCTCTCCGAAGTTAGTGAAGGCCATTGTTTTGGTTTTTTACGGCAGAAGAGTTGAATTTTCACACCGCCCATTTTTGGTTCCTTCTACCATTTGAATGGCGGTTCTCAATTATATAACCACAACCAGAGGCTCTCAAGTCTAAACTGCCACACAATGGGATTGTCACCTGAGGTCCGAAGGTGAAAGTTGAATTTCACTAGCAAAAAGAACAAATGATTCGGCCTAAAGTACAAAGGACGCTCATTATTTAGCTTTGAAAACTCATTTTGAGCGATACCGACGATATCATTACGCAAAGAGTTCAACTGATAGAGGTTATGCTGTAAAAGAAACAAATTAATTGTCGACAATACCAAAATGAATAATGATGAGTGTTAAGTACGATACAAACATGAAAAAAGTTGTGCATTCAAAATGCCGCATGCCTAAATTTGACCAAGTTTAAGAACATGTTTTTGACCTGTACGTAGAAACACCGAGCCATGGACCAAAGGCTTGGAAAGAAACATACTATATGGCAAGGGAAAGTCAGAGATCGTGATACTCAGTATCACCGTCCAGTGAACAGATGATTGACAAGTGCTCAAGTCACCTTGAAGTGGCAACATCTGAGTGCGGTCTGGTTATAAAGTTAAGAAAATAACAACCATACTAACGCCACCAAGAATTTGAATTACAATCCTTTTTTGCTACACGAAAAACAGTCGCTGAATTGATAGTTGAACTATACTTTTAATCATTTGAGCTTCACTTTCAATAGCAAAGGTCTCTCGTGTTTCACTATATACTCACTTTAGAGACCCTTGTCAAGTTCGAATGTTAAAAATGGTGCTCCACTATCAGGGGACGTGCACAACTTGCCCGTGCACATATTGCTCTATTCTGCTGCTAAAACTTTTCTTTGTATTTAACGTATGGGTTCTCTGTACAAATTTAATATGAAAATTCAAAGAAGTTGGACACAACCAAACAATAATGAGGTATTGAGGTCCATGACTACTTAGTATCGTAAGGCAAGGGACGGCCAGACGGTTGGGTGTTCTCGATTGTGGATGCTGTAGAATTGAAGTCTTTTTTGGTCAGACAAGAAGTGCTAAAAGCAGAAATAAATACGGACTTCAAAGCAGAAAGAGTATTTAGGCAGAGATGAAAAAGAAGTAAGAAGGAAGGAAACTTAGCAGTACTACATTGATGGTACCACCTTTAGACAAGAGTGAAAGACTTTCTCCGAGCTTACCAAAAGAAAGTAAGGATCAAACTGGTGTCTCCTTTGGAACACAACGCATTACTCGCAAGGGGAACAGATTTAAGTTGTTCCCTATGGCCGCGTACATTTTGCAGTTCGAGCAATCCTCGAAAATGGCACATTACCAAGCATAATTGTCGTCCCTTATTTAGACGGAAGATGCTAATAGTGTTCATTATAGACTTGAACTTGGAACACGAAAGCTTAAATTAAGCAAACAGAGTCAAATTCTAACGTTGGGACAACTAACCTCACGTCTAAAATGTATCTGTGCATTTCTATTTTATGATCAAAATTTGTCCAAAGAAAAATAGAAGAATTGAACAAGCGAATCTAGACCCAACTTATTACTCCACATATACTAACTGGTAGAAATGAAGCCACCGCCCAATCGAAGCAACTGAAACCGCCTCCTCTACAATAGTTTACAGCCCCCAATACGGGAGAAACCCTCCAAAAAGCTACTTTCTCTGTAGAATACTCTTTGGTATACTATGACTACCCAGCATGGAACCCCTCAGCGATTTCAGGGTTTTGAAAACATCCCTTGTGTTAACGAGGAGAAATCGTACTCTTTTCCTGCTTGTACGGGAGATGCAGATGATGCTTGTGATGCTGATTGCGGTCTAGTTACCCCAGAGGGCGTTGCACCATTAACAGAAGCATTTTGGCCCATGGAGTAAATGCTGCAGTAGATAAATGGGATTAAAAATAAAATTAGTAACTGTTTGTAAGATAGCAGTCCTGCATCTTCATCCTTGTAAATAGTTCCGAGTTCCTAAAACTCGCTAAATCCAGTTTCCTTTACTTTTCACAGATAGTTAAGAGTTAACCATAGAAACATGTATCTAGGTATCCACATACCCAAATGGCGGCACCAATTTAATCCCTCGGCTAGATGAACTCTGATACCCTTCCTTCTTGTTGTCCGCTTAATAAATTAGAAGCTTCTAGAGTGTGGATAAAAGATTGTAGAGCAAGCCTCCCCACCCCCACAAAAAGAAGAAAGTCCCCAACATACATGTAAACGTGCATGACATTAGAAGTCCTAAGAAGTCATTTATATAGTAATTAAATGTTCGTTATACATTTTCGGTAAGCCATTCAAACAAAAAATATTGCCTACGCAGAAGATTGGAACATATAATGATTCATTTTGCCACGGAAAACAAATCATGGGAAACTTAATGCATATGGCTTCTACTAATGTTAGAGCATAGCTTTGCCAGGGCTAAGGTTGAGGGTTCAAGTCCCTTCTTCCGCTCCCCGCTTCATCGTTTAGTAAAAGCGACTAGAGTGCACGCCCCACATATAAGGGAGTGAGTGAATGACTCAACTGAGAGTTTCCTAAGTCTAGAGTTGGAAGGTAGCTCTTTTATGCACTGGCAGTAAAGAGAGGAACTAATCTTCCAACCAAGGCCACTTTTCCGGAACAGGAATAGATTAGAGGCCTTTACCTTTCTAATACTACGTAAGCAAGATGTCCTTCTTAACCCCTTGAATGCACAATAGGCTGAAGAAGACTTAAGACCTAGATAGAATACTCTCATATTGGAGCATAATAGTCCCCGTGGTCCATATTTTAGAGGAGGTATTTGGACAGTTGAATATTGAATCCATTAGAAATAAGTGATAAACATTTACATGCACAGCATACCTTGACATAGCAGAGTTCCCAGATAGATTTGTCATGTTTCCCATCTGCTTCAACAACAAATAAAGCAAAATGTGAGGCATGAGGCAATCTTCATTGAAGAGCACTGAGAATTTTCTGTGTTTTACCGGCATATACTTCTCTAGCTCAATCTTTCCGGCTGCTGGAACCATTGCTGGAAATTGATACCCAGCGTTTGGCCAGTTTTGAGAGGGTATGGTTGCACCATTCGACCCAGGCTGTTGTGCATTGCTAGGAAACTTCAGCATGCCACCAGCGGATTTCGCTGCAGCAGCCATAAGAAAGGACTGTTGCTGTGCCAGCAAAGCAAGTTGCTGTTGGTGCATAGCAAATGGTGACACCATATTGGACTGCAAACAACAAAACCAGCTATGTTGATTTTAGGACTAGCAGTAAAAGCAGAAGCGATAACCATACAACTTAAGGCAACACAAGAAAAAAGAACCCAAAAAATTCCCACTGGTGTGGCCTTACAACAACTGATGGACTCAACAGTGTCAGCGGTGGTGACTTCCAATGAGTTTGATGATGGGATTGACTATGGAGCGGTGCAGTTACATTCCAGACTTGAAGGCATCGTAAAAGGCGTGGCTAAGGTTGTAAACCGCACAAGTCCGGTTACAGAAGACATCATAGCAACTGGATGGCAACAATTATGTTTTGTTGATGGCAAGCAACATCAAGGATTCTGTATATCTTGATGGTGTTGATTTCCAGTTTTGATTCTGAACCGGAAATTTGATGCATTAGTTGTGTGTGAGAGAGAGAGAGGGGGGGGGGAGAGAGGGGGGGAGGGAGGGAGGGGAGAGAGAGAGAGAGAGAGAGAGAGAGAGAGAGAGTTATTCTGGAAGAAGGGGTTGGTGGCTGGATGGTGGTCAATGACTAGGTGGTGGCCCTCTATCCAGAGTCAGCTCGTTTGCAGTGGAGTTGGTACTAAACATGTTGTGAAGGATGGTAGGCATGATGTTTGGCCAACAAAAGCAGAAAAATGATGAAGATAACAGCAAAGAAAATAACACAAAGAAAGTAAACAAAAAAAAAAACAATAGACAAACACATTTTGCTTCTGTATAACCTCAAAAACAAAAAGGGTCATGAAACAAGCCCTGTACAAAATCTACCTAGTTGTATCATGCATGAAGTAAACTTGCTTTCCTAAACCACCTTCAGACCGAAGCAAAGCATGCAAAAAACTATGACATAATCAAGCTAGTCAACATCTATCTAAAAAACGAACTAGAAAAAGAAAAGGAAAAGTATCACATAGCACACACCTTGTCAAAAAGGCTCATGATGTCATTTTTAACATCCTTCTGAGGCTTCTCCAACATGTTAGTATCTGACATCAGAGGTGAATCATTAAATAAATCTTCAATTCCAGAAGTCGGCTGGGCCTTATTTTCACTGAATTTTGAAGGACCGGTTTTTTCAGCAGTTGAGTCTTTTTCTGCAGCTGCAAGATGTCAATATTAATAGTCAATGGCCACATCTAACTTAAACATCATAACTACAAGTATACACCAAAGATATAAACAATAGCCCATGCCAACACCCCATCACCCATCTTACAGCATGAATAGAAACAACAGTTATAGAAGCTTCACATACACTGGAAACCTGCCCATGCATTATCATCAGCAGAAGTCTCTCCAGACCCATTTTCAGTAGGACCATTCATTGAAAGCATGTTGAACAGATCGGTAGCAAAATCGACTTTAGGAGGAGAGATAACTTCTGCAACCTGCTTTACTGGTTCAGCTGGTGGCATTGCTGGCTCTGATTTCTGTTGCGTGTTTTGTGCAGGAATGACCTGGTTGTAAGTTACAAGAACCACAAAATAAATATATTGAACCTTATTGATTTATTTTAAAGTGTGAGTAGATGATAACGAACAGGGATCAGGCAGGAACAAGTGAGGCATCAACTACAACCACACACAAGTTTTCTCCACGCCTGAAATAGAGTTAAGTTCTCGGGCAATCATAACACATTGTATTGCAAAGTAAACTAAATGTTATGTCTTTCATTCTCGTCTTCACACTCCTATAATTACTCTACAAAAATGCTAACCCTTTAGTGGTTCCCAAACCCCCCAAGTCCTTTTTGGTTTTGAATACTCCTAGTCATGCACTAGACCTACATGGATCTCAAACAAGTGAGGACATCTCGACATACATAAGCAGGATCATTTTTTATTGTAACAAACAGGGAAACAATTTAGCTAAAACAATAAGGAGGAGGGCAGCTGGTCAAGACAATTCAACGTACAGATTCGGGTCCCCTGGGAGGCACAGGGATACTAATGCGTGTAGCAGGAATACTGTCCTTGGCAACAGGTGCCTGAAAGTTCTTCCGTTCGTCAGAGGTGTATCCATGACCACTTCTGTCACCAGGTCTCTGCCACTGCACAGAGGGTTTTTCTTCTTGCACCCTAGAAGGTGACTTTGCTTTTCCATCCTTAGCAACCCATCTCTTATCTTCATACCTTAAATAAACAAACAAACAGAACATGCATCCTTCAGATCAAAATAAGAGATGAAGTAGAAGACTATTGCGATAACACAACAGTATCAAGACAAAGGGTATCATAGTAAGTTGCGCACTTTGCACGAATAAAATTCTCAATTCCGACTCTATCATAATAGGGCGGCAGCTCTGCTTCCCAGTAACTATTGGCCTTCTCATTTCCCATTGCTGTATGTGAAATAACCAATTTTAGAATGCTTTACAGAAAAAGCAACTCTCAATTTGTCACAAGAACACCAGAAAAATACAAATTGAAGAGGGAAATCTTACATTGAATAAATGCAACCTGCTCGGGAAGCCATGTGTCCAGAGTCGCAGACCTTACCTGCAAAAAGATCCATAAGACCAGCCTGTAAAACTATTGTTCTACTCTCAAAACAGTAAGCTGTGAAAGAAAGAGATGAAAAAATTGAAGAAAAGGTCACACAATGCAATCTTAAATGCAATTCTGAAACAAAATTTTTGTGGCTATGATCAGATGTGCTAAATAGTACTTATATACCATCAGAAGCAAAAATTTTACACGTAAGCAATATCTAAATGCATCTCCCAAATTGGCAGCCCCAACTATACAAAGTGCACTTCCAACAAATCTATGGCCAGTGATACAAAGGCTATTTCTCCAAACAAGGTTTCTCTTATAGGAACACAGTCAGTAACTTTTAAATCCAACCGGTGCTGCATAGAATTTTATTGAATTACGTATAGGAACCCTCTATGAGCAGTTAAATACTCAAAAAACTTGACGTCAGTTCACATAGGAGGCTGATGTTGAGTATGGCGGAATGGGGAATTTAAGAGCGATGGAAACCAAGATTAACAGTGTCGGATCGAGGCTTGTGCTACATGTTAGACCATCTTTAAATGTCAAGGACAAGAGGAAAAGGCAAAGTATCATATAAGTATAAGCTCTGGCGCTGTCATGACTGCCAAATGGGTACTTGATGCAGTTTAAGTGTCCATAAATCATTGCTCACCCCCCCCCCCCCCCAAAAAAAAAAAAAAACAGATACGTCCCTCTTAAGCATTAATAATCTGGTATAAGATATAATAGCAAAAGATAAGCTAAAGCGCAGATGTACTGCCATTTCAAAGTAGGATTTTGTAACTTGATAGGTCAGGGCAGGCCTAAAGTATTTTGGACCCCCCCTGGGGGGGGGGGGGAATATATTTGGGAATGGATAAATAGGATCAACGAGAGAATGACAATTAGAGTACTATAACAAGTAAATGAAACAAAATCAAATAATTATAAGAGTAAAATAATGATTGTGTTCATTACTAAAAAGTACCACATGCTAGATAGTATAAAAGGGCAGACTAAATCCAAACCCTTATATGCCTAATTGCGTACCCACACCTACTTGTCACTATGATGTGTATCAACGAAAAATTAGACGTGGATAATACAAAATGAGGTTAGGCGAGGTTCAACTTTTCCTCAATAAATGTCTATGGGGGCCGAGAATAGAAATCTCATGACTTCCCTGCGAGGAATTGAAAAAGCTAGGATAACAAATGATTCTGAAATCTTCTGGGGCCAAGGCCTCCACTGGCCACCCTTCGATAGGACCATGTACCTTGAGTTTACTGGTCACGCAGATAGAGAATCTAGTTTTCTATTCTTTATTTCTTGGGGTGGAAGGAGGGGGGTAGAAGACCAAATAAAACCATATAAACAGCAGTTATTCCTCGATCAACGAGGCGTCCTATCAGCTAAAATCAGTTTCCACTTTCCTCAACAAGGCAAGGCCAAAAAGAAGCCAAGCTTATTGTCACGGGACGAACTTCCCTAAGTCGAAACCGTGCGGCACTTAGCTAGATCAAGCCCCCGCTTGCTCGCTAAGTCAGCCTAACTGTAGAGCTGGGCGAAGTTGGAAACAAATATGCAGCGGAACACAAGAGGTTGGGAAAAAGATTCCCAATACACTACTTGGAGAAAGCTTACAATGCTTTAGTACAAAGATTGCTTGAATGTCTAGGATTCCTTGGCCAACACATGGCTTTGGCTATATATACTAGTCCACCTCCTCAACGGACGGTGGAGATACATTTGATCCTACGGATAGTATTCCCTATCTAGAACTCTCTAGACTATTTACAAGCCTCTCTAGTATTCTAGACTACTAGAATACTCTTCCACTATTCTAGAGATATCCTCCCTACTCTAAAATATTCACATATTTACAAGAGACCAAGTGTGTAGAAATATCATGAACCTTCCGGAAGCCTTGCCCACACATTGCCAAGTAGGCGTCCATTAAGCGTCTCGTAAGCGCCTAATAAGTGCCCGCATGGCGTAACCTCTAAAAATCAGCCTCCTTAGCAAACAGTCCGTGACATTCTCCCCCACCTAATTGCGCGACGCCCTCGTCGCAACCTCCTCATGATAGCGATCCACGAGGTCTTCGAACTGTCCGAGCTCTTCTGCTAACTCCCAAGTCGCTTCGTGCTCCGACAATCCCTTCCACTTGACCAAGTAGTGCTGCTTTGGTGGAACACCTCGTCCTTGTTCAAGCCTATCCCCAAGCACGTACTCGACCTTGCGCCTTTGCAAGTCATGCAAAACTTGCGATGCATCTAAGAGTTTAGCCTCATCGGCTTGACTCTCCCCCTTGACTTGTCGGCACACATGACAAGTCTTGACACACATTTGCACCTCCTTCTTCATTTGAGGCCAAAAGTATGCCGTAGTCACCAAGGCATATGTCCGTCGATGCCCCAAATGCACTGTCGACTGAGTGCCATGACTCCCTCGTATGACCATTTTCCTTAGGTCTCTCCACTTCGGCACGTACACTTGTCCATCCCTTGTGTAGAGTAGGTCTCCCTTCACCCGATATCGTTGGGTCTTCCCACTCTTCGCAAGCTGTAGCAACTCTTTGGCTAGGGGATCTCGCTGTAGGCCCTCCTTAATTAGCTTGATGATCTCCCCCTTTGCCTTCGAAGTAGTCGACAACTTTTCCACCTTTGGTGGCGCCATCTCACTTGGTGCCACGGTTTGTGGCTTGGCCCCTGGTCAAGATTGCCTTCACAATCCACCTTTCTCCTAGGTGGTTGCCGTTTCTCGCACGGAACAATGTCCTTGTTCTCTTTCCCCTCAAGAACGTCTTCGGCTTCATTGGTCGTGCCCTTCTTCGCCTTAAGGTTGTTCCTCGCTTCCCTTGATGGTTGCTCCCCCGGCATAGCGTCCTTCTTCCCCTTGAGGATGCCCACCATCTCCTTTGGTGGCTGCCCGGTCGTAGGCACAACACGATCTTCAACCTTGAGACTCGCCAAGTAAGTGCCTCACTCTTCTTGGCTTCCTCCCTTTCGACTTCTTGTACTAGTCGCATACCCGATAGCCGTATAGAAGTCACGGTGCTCGATGTTCCCCCAAACATGGGCACCAAACAAGCTGGACCCTTCTCCATAATGCACACCGCGTTATTATACGGTGACACTAAGGCATTTACCTGTTGCAAGAAATCAAGGCCCAACACCACCTTGAAATCATCCAACCGTGCGACAGAGAAGTTCACGAACCCCTTCCATTTGCCAAGACACATTTCCACTCGTCGAACTGTGCCTTGTAGGGGCTTTGCTTCGGCGTTGACAGTTTTTGGCCAACCTCCCCCATCAACCACATTGAGGCCCAACCGCTCGGCCTCTTCCATCGTGATGAAGTTGTGAGTCGCCCCCGTACCCATTAACACATGAGCAGGCTTCCCATTCAACTTCGCTTCCATGTAGAGCAACCCCTCGCTCTTAGAAGCTTGTCCCTCACCCGTCAGGACTTGCGGCACATTCCTCCTTTGGAGCGCATTTAGGATTTGGAGCGAGCCTATGTGCACCGTGTCGCCTTCGGACTCCTTCTCCTTGACTAAGGCAGCCATCTTGCCTTGTCGCTGGCAATCCCTTGCCCAATGCGGCCCTCCGCAAAGGAAGCATCCGTCCTTGGGCTTGTTCTTGACTCGCTTCTCCTCTAGCTTGCCATGGCCCTCGGACTTGCTCGTGTTAGCTTGATTCTTCCCATTTTGCCATGCCTTGGGACTTCCTCCCCCACCATTGGCATGGTTGCCTTCCGAAGCTTCTTCTTCCTCCTTCGACTTTGAAGATCCCCCACCTCTATCATACTCCACCAACGACTCAGCCATCGCTATGGCCTCATCGACATCCTTCACGCCCCTGCGTTGAAGTTCCTTCTTGGCCCAACTTTGGAGGCCATCGACGAAGTTGAAGAGAAGATCCTCCTCCGTCATATTTGGAATATGAAGCATAAGAGTCGTAAACTCCTTCACGTAGTCGCTTACCGAGCCCTTATGTCTCAATTCCTTCATTTTCTTCCTTGCTTCGTAGGCCACATTTTCCGGATAGAACTGCTTCTTGATCTCCTTCTTGAACACCTCCCATGTACCTATGGTGTACAACCCCTTTTCTATATCGCAATGTTTCCTACGCCATCATAGAGTTGCAGTATCCGTAAGATAGAGAGTAGCAGTTCTTACCTTAGTTTTCTCGTCCGTAATGCTAGCACCCTCGAAGTATCGCTCCATGTGCCATATGTAATTGTCGAGCTCCTTGGCATCCCTCTTGCCTCCGAACTCCTTTGGCTTTGGCGTGTCCACCCTTGGACTAGGAGTGACAACTGCTCCACCCGCGATAGCTCTCTTGCACATCGCCGCGTCTTGCCTTATCTCCTCCACGCCAACCTTCACCACATCGAGTTGTTCTTGCAAACTATTAAACAACTCCGTGAACCTTTCACGTAGCTCGTCTTGGGCGCCACCGCCTCTTGAGCGACTCGAGCTCTTCTAAGACGTGATCCTCCAACGTCTGTAGATTTTGCTCGACCATTCCCACGTGATCCTTGACATCACCCATAGCAATCTCCAAGTGACCCATTCGGCCATCCAACGAAGCAAATGACTTGCTTTGGCCTCGACCACCCTTCTTCCCACCGGCGGGTGGAAATGGATCTCGCCCACGTTCCACAACGACATTCTCCTCGGCTACTCCAGATGCTCCAACGTTAGTATCCTTGCCTGCCATAGTTGCTCCTTGATTGGCACGACCCCTCGTAACCAAGCTCTGATACCACCTATCACGGGACGAACTTCCCTAAGTCGAAACCGTGGGCACTTAGCTAGATCAAGCCCCCGCTTGCTCACTAAGTCAGCCTAACTGTAGAGCTGGGCGAAGTTGGAAACAAATATGCAGCGGAACACAAGAGGTTGGGAAAAAGATTCCCAATACACTACTTGGAGAAAGCTTACAATGCTTTAGTACAAAGATTGCTTGAATGTCTAGGATTCCTTGGCCAACATATGGCTTTGGCTATATATACTAGTCCACCTCCTCAACGGACGGTGGAGATACATTTAATCCTATGGATAGTATTCCCTATCTAGAACTCTCTAAACTATTTACAAGCCTCTCTAGTATTCTAGACTACTTCTAGAATACTCTTCCACTATTCTAGAGATATCCTCCCTACTCTAAAATATTCACATATTTACAAGAGACCAAGTGTGTAGAAATATCATGAACCTTCCGGAAGCCTTGCCCACACATTGGCAAGTAAGCGTTCATTAAGCGTCTCGTAAGCGCCTAATAAGCGCCCGCATGGCGTAACCTCTAAAAATCAGCCTCCTTAGCATACGGTCCGTGACATTATGCTGTAAATATCTTATCCTTGCAACTTAACGCCCTCAACCAACCGCTCCACAAATTTAAAAGATAACACTTGTCAAGAGGAACTTCTCATTGGAACTAAATACGTAATGCATGCCATTCTGACAAACCAAGACAGTTTAGAGAATAAATCCTCACCTTTGATATGTGCACCCCAAGACTTCTGTGGATTCCTGAGCATTGCATACAAATGAAGATGCCTAAATTTACACTAGCCCATCGCGGACCTCTATTCAAGAAAGAATCACCATGAGCAAATCATATTAGTGAAAAAACAATCTAATGCTGATTAATGATAGAATATATGAGAACCATAGTTGTGAACATAATCCTATCCATGCTATCAAATTTTGCAAAAATTCAAGCCCAAGTCATCAGTTTTGATTTGAGATAAGTACTTGGCTTTGCAGTCAGCACATTCCCTATTCTCTGGCAATTTGAGAAGCCCTTCAAGTATCTGCAAAAGAACGCGTCAAAAATTAGATCAACATTTTGAAAGAAGAAAAATCTAAATGGAGCAAACAAAAAGAACACCTTGTTTTGGCGCAAGGGGCTATTATTATCAAGGCAACTGCGAGTGGAAACAAGAAACAGAAAAGAAAAAAAAAAAAAACGCTAAAGCCCAAGTACTAAGTCAAGAGTGCTTCACGAGGAAATAAGAAGAACATGGTCACAAGCTTGTATCCTTTGAAGTTTATTATAATTTCTTCCTTCTCTTTAGGTTTCAAAGAGGGAAAGATAGCTACACTCTGGTCAAAGAGAAAGTTAAATTGTCACAAGGAAGTTTATAATCGCAAAGGAATAGCACGAGGATATTCGTACACATCAATACTAACCTTTTCTACAGCTCACCCCTTCAATGGAGCAATATTAGGGCAGAAATATCTAATACCAATAATAAGAATCTCATATGTAACTTACTGGTTAAGATAAATCCTGAAATTAGAAGAAAATAAGTAGTAGTTTGGGTGCTTTGAAACCATCTTTCATTTCTGCATGGTTTTCCATATGTTCTCCACAAAGACGGGGGCGAAAAAAGCACCAATACCAGATACAATTGTAGGAGTATTAACCAAACAAATAGGAAAATTGCGACCACTTTTCACGGGCAAGTCCAGACTCAAGCGGTTTATCTGATGCCAATAGGACCTCAGTAAGCTTTCAATTTCAGATTTAGAGACTAAAGTTTAAGTCTAGCACAGGCCTTCAGAAGCTTTTACTTCTTTTAAGGGAAAATTTGATCCCTCAATGGTCATACTCCGCACTAGAAAATCAATTCTACCTTTCCAGTTCTTGATAATTTTAAAAAGTTTGACATCTTTTGTGCCAAAAAATTCAATCACAAACCACAATTGACAAGCATAAACATAGTTTAGCTCAACGGATCTCAAATCTTCATCAATCATTGCATATTCAGGTTCATAAAACAGCCGGTAGGTGCTATCCCCTGTAACTCAAACAGAAGCAATTCAAACACCACTTCCATACCCTTACACAAGCATTGAGAAAAATAATAACACCGACCAATCAACCAGATGCTAGATATCAAATCTAGACAAGATCGAATACAATCAAGAGAAACAAGGGCCAAGAACATATATTCTTGAAATTTCAAAGATTTTACGTGAATCAAAGATGGCACCTTTTTGTGCCTGGCATTAAGCTCCTTTGAGACGTTGGCCTTCTGGTTCATGTTTGACTGATTTTGCCAAGGATTTGAAAGAGAGAGAAGAAGACGGGACAATGGTGTTTCTCTCTCCTCTCTCTCTCTTTCAATGTGTGTGTGTGTGTGTGTGTGGCTATATATCTCTCTTCTCTTCCAGATGTGGGCAATTTATTGTTTGTCCACCATTAAAGCTTGCAGCGGGAGAAGGGAAAAAGGAAGAGAGAGAGAAATTGTTCGCGAGACTGCTTAGACCTTTATTTTTCACAATCAATTGCCCCCTTACTTTCTCTGGTTTTTCTCTATTTTTGCTCAGGCGTTTGGCCGGTGCACGTGTGAACGGGGCTGATTTCTCGCGCGTGTGAAAGTTGAGGGGTTTGCCCTTGGGTCAGAACTGGGTCCACGCGTATTGCTGAATGCTGAGGTATTGTATTGGTGTGGATGAATTCTTTTATGAAATAATAATAATAATAATAATGTTTTGGGCTTCTTTTTAGAAATTCTAATCTAATAGTTGTCCCTCCAAATTTGTGATATTTTGTGAATGAGAGTTTGGGTTGAAAGAGGCCCATCAGTTTTTGATTTCGTGCTGTCTATCAAAAAGGATATATAATCGTTCTACCCTTCAAAAAAAAAATTTTAAAGACAAAAATTTACCATCTTGATCAATCTTTAGCGTGCCAATTGTAAAACAATCATACAGTTTATGTTACGGTATCCATTTTAATATCTTGGACGTCCTTTTACTTTCGACTTGAGATCATTGTATATAGCTAGATTAGTTTAGCTGTCTATATTAAACTTAACCCATTTTACGATTATTTGAAGCAAGACATTGTCTAGCGAAAGAAGTTCAAATCCTTAAATCGTCATATTTTAGTTATAAAAAAAAACCCTTAGTAACCCTCCTTAATAACCCTCTTAAAAGTGAAATTCAAATATCGCTTCCAGTGTTCTAATATTCTTCATTTGAAGAAAACGCATTTTATCGATAAAGTGTGTTACATCCGATAAAGTAGAGAACAAAATTCGAGCCTAGGAAAAACCGAACCACCCCACTTCATCCATGAAAGTAGCATTATTTAGCTTTAGCCTTCATCCACACTCTTCTAACAACAAAGGTAAGTGTACCTTCGTGATGTGGTACATCAACTTTCTTCAGACCTCACTTTATGTCCATAATATAAAGACCAACTGATAGTGAAAAGGGTAGGGTTTGGTTTGATTGGTTATGTGTGGTTTGTTGAAGCTGCAAGCTTCATTTGGAGATGATGTGTGTATAACTACCAAGTAGTACCAAAGTTTCTCATCCTAAAATAAACTACATTGAGCCCCTCAGGATTCTCACGTGGATATTTTAGTATATGATTCATCTTAAGAAAATGGGACAATATGGCAATATCTGTTCATCCAAAGACAAGTGTGGTACAACAAAGCTTGAAGTGGACATGTCATAGTCCACATGGTTGGATCCTTTTACTGCTTTCTATGCATTTCTTTCTAGTTTCTCTTTATCCTACGCAAGAGTTTGTACGGAATTAATTGCTTGTAAAGCCGCATAGTTTAGGGCTGTGTGTACCTATATAACATTTTAAACTTTTTGGGTATAATTTCCACCACTCCAAACTTCAAATTTAATGCTGTAAATTGACGATAAGACTTCAATTTTTTTGAATTTTTGTTCGTTTAAAAGATTTTAAGGTAAAACGGACCGTTTGAGCTAAAATCCTTGTTGGCACGTGTCATACTTCGTTTTTCCTTTAGCCTAATCCACCTCTTTCCACGCCCGTAGATGCATCTTTTTCCCCAATCCACAGTTTCAGCCTCCACTTTTACACTAGCCAACCCACTAAATTCTTGGGCTAAGGGTTCTGATCAAATTTGTCAATCTATAACTTAGTGTTGCATTGATTTCACCGATTCGTTAGTGGGTTGATATTTTATTTGAGATTCTCTCTCACTATCCAGATGCCCAGGAGAAGAAGATCCACTAGTGCAAGATTGCCCCCGCATTGTAGAGTGCTAAACCTCTTCAACCCCCAAAATTTCCCCAAGTCTGAAAATATGGTGGTTTTGGGGAAAAGTGGGAGGATGGGGAGGGAAAGAGGGTGGCTGTTATATGGTCTGTTTAGTGGTGGCAAATTTGGTGGGGAAAGTATGGCAGTGGCTGGCGGGTTTAGCGAGGAGGGTGATGACAATAATGGTGGCGAGTACGATGTCAGGAAAGGGGTGGGTGAGTTTAAGAGGAAGAGTCATTAGAGAGGGGTGGCTGGTGCAAGTAATGTGACTGTCACCTAAGCTTTTCTATGAATTGTCTAATTTGTTCCTTAAAATATGACATATTCCCGAAAAACTAAATTTCATTGTCAGTTGGTGACAGGAGCAAAAAAATAAAACACCGGGGTGGGAGCAGAAAGAGTCAGAGTGTTTCGTACATATGACCCCAAAACTATAGAATTTAGTGAGCAATTAATTGGTTTGCATGTATATTGTTGAAGAGTATTAATGAAGTACATTAAAAGTTTCTGAGAATTACTCACAATTTGTCCGCAGACACATATTATGTATGGAACATCAACCACTGGAGTACCTAGTCTAACCACTTACACATATGTCCCACCAATTTCTCAGTCGACCAAAGTGCAACAGATTTGTTTATGTAAGTAAGCTATTTAGGACTATATATCATGCAATAACATTTGTATTTATTGAATTTTAATTTACAACATGCTGGTATATAAATTGAAATCAACGATCTTGAAATTATCCTTCAAGGCCTCTGCCATATTTTTTTCACCATGTAGAGTAAAATAGTTAAACTTGGATTTACTCAAAAAAAAATATAGTGTGTAACGTAAATTGTAGAGCTTAGTTGCACGACAAATTATTGAGAGTCATGACTAGAACCTATCATGTGCCGCCACGAGGCCTTTGTCACCAAAAATAAGACCTGGTCTCATTTGGTTACGGTTTTCTTTATGTTTTCTAGCATTTTAATTTTTTTTTTAAATGCCAAATTCAGACATAAATAATTAACCCCTTGAGATCCATTTGCTTGAATTGATTGTACTCAAATTTTCTTAAAAATGTGTTGATAAGCATTTTATTTCCTCAAAAAGTTATGTTTTGTGCACACTTAAGTATAAAGGGCAATTATACATGATGGGGATCAACATAGCCGAAGACAAAAGTTGTGATGTTTTAACACTTTTAAAGATAATAAATTGCGGCTAAAAATATTCATCTTTATTTATTTATTTTAAGCAAAGTATTTTTTATTTTAAAATTAAAATATATTTAATGACAAATTTTTTGTAAAGAAGAATTTAGGACTTTTGGGCGAATAAACCATACGAAGAACGAAAATTCACCGAAGTCAGTTCTGCTGGGAAGGAGAAGGTTCTCGTTGACAAAGCTGTAAGTATCTCTCTTTCCTTCTTCTTTCTGCTCTCAATTGATGAATTCTTTATTTTTCTCTAACCTAATCGGGGCTATTATCAATGTTCTTGATGGTTCGTATTCGATTTCCTTTCTCATGTAACTTCAAATTAAATACACCGCCTTCCATCAGAAGAAACAAGCAGTAGGCTTTCACTCCCTCGGTTTTTATTGGAGTGACTACTTCGGTTCTTCTGCGGAATCCTAGGATATTCAAGGATTGTTTTCGTACATGCAACCATTGAGTTGAACTCAAAAAGCAATCGTAGAATAATTATGCAACTTTTGGCGACTAGCGCGAGAGCAAGTAGTGTGAAGTCGAGGTTTGTAAATCCGTCATAAGAATTCGCGTATGTGGAAAATTCCAGTGAAACGGAGGGAGTACTTATTTTCCTCATCGTTTGAAGTTTGAGAGCACTGGTAATACGCTTTGTGATTGTAATATGCTTTGTGATGGTGATGCTTGATGTGATTTATTCATCAAGTTATTATGGGCCACTTAAGTGTAGGTAAGAAACATAATTTTTTCCTAATAATTATGATTGCTCCATCGAGTGGAATGTTGCGTCCTCGGTCACTGACTGGGTAATTATCTGGGTGCTTCTTTCCTTTGGTTAGTGTTTGGGTGGAGGTTCGGTATCTGCTAAAAAATACTTACACTTGAAGGATATTTTGCATTTTTGTGGTTTCTGTCTGCCATTTGCTTCAAGTTTCTGATTCTGGAGTTTGATCATATCAATAACAAGTGCTTTATGACCTTATCAATTACAAGAATAGTAGTCATTTTTTGCTGTTCTATTTAGATGTATCTATTAACATAATTATGTCATATTTTGTTCTTTTTAGGTCATTCTATACCGCAAATCTGGATCATTTCGAGCATTTCCAGGGCAGCAATGCCCTTAATCAACCAAACAAAAGTACATCAACTACTCAAGACGGTAATGCGTGGAAGCCAATGGGGTGCGAAGAGAAGCAGGCTGTGGTGCATGAAGAAATCAGGAGAATGAACAATCTTCCGGCTAACAGCAGTTATGTAACTCATCGTCTGCGGGTCTTAAACAAAATTCTGCAACTTCTCGCCATCCAGGTAGATGTCAGCATGTTTTATATGTCTCTCAAGTGATAATCTGTGTATGCCATGATATTTACTTCGTTGTATATTCATGGTTTTAATGTTGCTGTTGTATGTTGATGTTGCTACGCATTCAAATATGAGTCTTTCTTCTGAATTTATACAAGAGATTTTGGAAGGCATGATTTGCTATGAAGATAAGTGGGTAATTATGCGTAACGCCGGGATGGTGATAAATGACTGTTTAAAGAACTTGACAAAATGGCCAAGACTCAGGAGCATGAGTAAGTGCGTGCGTATCTACAAATAGTGAATCACAAAGCCGCTGCCCCACTTGGAGGTCAGAGGGGAATGCTCTTTCTCTCGCTCTCCCTCCCCTTTTGGGGTTAGGGTTTTCTGTTTTAAGGGAAGACTTAGGATTTCGAAGGAATGAAGCTAGTTTTTTTTTTTTTTCTGGTGGGGTGTGTGTGTTTTTGTTTTGTGTTTGGGGGTTGGGGGGTGGGGGGGGTGGGTGGGGGGGTAATATAAAAGAGCTATTTTACATCCACTCGTGGATTTCTACGCAATCATCTCTGACACTTTGCACTTGCGAGCTTAGAAATTTCTGCAGTTGCTCAAGTATAATTCCATTTGCTGGTATCAAGGCATCTCATGTAATGATAAACCTGAAGGAATCAATAAAGACTGGAGGAGGGAATCGATTTACGCTTATTCATACAGTACTTGGTAGTTATGATTCATATCATTTTACCAATTGGATATGCAAGCTAGCAGTTAAATTTATCTTAATTTTTGGATTACTGCGTAGCTGTGCATAAAACTCTCTTGACATGTTATTTTGTTACACAAGTAGCTTGAATGGGTCAGGTATTCATTCTGCATTGAAGCCCCAAATCGTGAAACACCGTTTTATCCTAGGATTAGATCAAAAAATTTAAGAGATGCTTAGCCTTTTTTTGAGGATGAGACAAGTCTGACACTAAGGGACGTAGCTAAGCTATCTTTGATACGTGTGCTTAAGTTGATCTCATATATTTCAAGAGGTTGACCACGTAGTCAATGCAATGTTGAATTTTATAACCTCATCGAGTATGCAACACGCTTAGCAATATAAAGCCAGCATTTTGACAATTGCGGCTTGTGTCTGCTGGTCGAAGCCTCTCCATACGTTATTACCCCGGACGGACACCAACATGCAGGTGCCAGAAAACACATGGTGTTATGGAGACGAAATTGCGCCTTCGTACTTTGAACCCACCTCTACCCATCGCAGCCCACTCAGCAATTCCCATTGGTTGTGGATGAAGATATTTCTGGTTGAATCAGATCCCTTTCAATTGAATGGAGGTGACAATCTGATAAAAAAGGCTTCCCGTTTATAGAAAACTGTCTATTGGTTGGGGATGTGTACAGCTTAGCAAAAGAATTCCCAGCTCAGCTTCATGTTTCTATGACCTTCCAACTAGAAACCCGTGGCAGTTGTTCACCAAAGAGAGGTAGTTTAAGAAAACTCTAATGAAGCCCCCAACCCCTCCTCTCTCCCTCTCGAAAACACTAAATAAGATAACTGAGTACATTCTCATATTCTATCAAACTTGTGCATTCCCAATTGTTTTGCTTGTACATTCTATCAAACTCCAACATAACTTGATGCTTTATCTTTCTTTTGTCCAGAGAACATCGTCGCAGGACGAGGAGTTGCAGTTGCTTTTCGCAGGACTCTCTCTCTGAACAAAATCCAGATTGGCTAGGCAGTAGTAAGTCATGGCATGATTTTAACATTGTTTAAATGAGTCTTGTCTTTCTCTTCGCCAAAAGAGTGGGGAAAAAAAAGGGATGAAGCCAACTTGCTTTTCTTGATTTAGTCTTTGCTAACTTGCTAAGGTAGATAGTAAGCTCGAAGTTGCTCTTGCTGATCACTTGTATGGGATATTTTTCGCTCACATGCCTGTTTTATTCTTATTACTGTAACTCTCTTGTTTGTATGAATCCTACCACGTGACTGCTTACCAATTCTGTCCCTTGCTACAAATGAAGGAAAAATCCACATCAGGGCCCTTGGTAATAGCAGGATTACTAGGGACGTTGCTCTGTTTGTTTAGGATGATCTGTTTTGTAGTTATATTTATCTTTCATATTAACGTCTTCAATTTCCTGCAAATGAACCTCGTGTTTCAGTTGATAACTAAAATTATGGCAAAAGTAATTTTACCAACATCCTCAGTGTGTCTTGATTCTATGGATAGTTGATTCTGTTTCTCTTTCTCTTCTTTTCCCTGGTGACTACACTTTACATTTTGTTCAGTTGTCCTAATCAAGTCACATTCTTGTCAATGGGGAGTCACCCTAGTTATCTTAGGATGCTTTGCCTTAGCTTTGCTTGCTCTGGAAATTGGTGATAGCTTAGTTGGCTGACTTAGCTCGTAGCATGTTACCACCAGAGATTTTAGAATAAGCTTCTAAAAGATTGTTCAAGATGTGTGTTTGAATTGGTAGCACTGCTACCACGGAAACATTTCTTTCCATAATGTGGGAATTCTGCTGTGGCCTTCGCTTTGTGCTTCTTTATGGGGTGGGGCTGCGGTGACTCTGCGGGCATGTGAGGATAGTGGTTTTTGTACTTTCTACTTTGCACTAACCCTCCTTACGCCATATCTATTTTCCCGAGTTCAACTATGCTGTTTTCTTTTAGCATAACAAATTTTCAACTGGTTTTCTGATTTACCCTGTAGATTAGTTGCAGCGAACAGATTGCCTTTTCCAGAACATAGCTTGTCTAAACTACAAGTTTGGAGAATATAGTTGCTGACACTCAATGCTTGTGAGACTTGGTTTTGCCCTCTATCACCGTTCATGAGATAAGGAACACATCAAACCTCTACAAGATGGGAGTGGCGGCAACTTCCTGAATGTACGAGACAAACATTGTAATTTGGATAGCAACTATATTTGGATGATGCTTGCAGAGTGTAAAGTTATCCTAAACTCACGCGTTAGCACTCATGTATAATAATAGCTCCCAACTCCACATATTAACATTCTCACTAATTTCTTGTAAATGAATTAGAAGCATATGCTTGCTTGTTGCTTCAAGTATTGTTCATTTTATAAATGTAGGTTCATAATGATGTTTAGCCTGTTAAAAAGTAGTAGGAGTCTACAGCTACTTGTTCGCCTTTTTTTTTTTTTTTTGAGAATTTGAGAAATATATACCAACTGAAAAAAACTTTTTACAACTCAAACCAAAATACGACTGTACGATAGAGGATGGGGCAAGCGACCGGGGGGGGGGGGGGGGGTAGCAATGGTGCAATTCATGAACAGTCTGATTCTCAAACCACTCCTGTTCAGAAGCTGTCCTGAATGTGATGCAAAAAAAGCCATCGCTGAAGATAAATGCATAACACAATCCGTGCCACGCGCGATATGCATAGAATGTACATGGCTGCAGTTAGTTATATTACATAAAAGATGCTGAAAAGAGTGATGACGCTGCTCAGGATGTAGCATCTGCACAAGGAAATCTGAGTGAGGGAGAAGAATAATAATGTGTAAGCAAAGATGTCTCAATAACCATGCAAAAGCTAGAAGCACAGCATCCGCTGTTGCGGAATTCTCATCAAGTGAGAAAATATGATCAATGTAGACTCCAGTTGGGGTCCATAAAGAACTAAACATCACCATACCAATACCAAAATACAAACAGGTATCAATACGTGAGACAGGACTGGTCAGGGGGCTATGATCCAATCGGCCCGAGGATCTAGCGATCGAGATGGCACAGCAGAATACCGTTTTCGGCGGGAAAGAGCAGCCGCAACATTGGGAAGAGAAGCGCAGTGGATATAAAGGATATATATATATATATATATATATATATATATATATATATATATATATATATGTTCAAATTTTATTGGACATCTTCCCCGAGTCCGAGGAAATTTGGCTGCTAATTTTTGGAAGCACTGAAGGAAGCGGGGAGTAAAACTAATGCTGCGCATCAGAGCCCGACCTTGGGCGAGTAAGCTTTCAGAAGAAAACTTTTGTTGCCCGAAGATAAGTGCATTTCTGGCACACCAAATCGTCCAGAGTAAGACAAGAACATGTATGAGTTCCTTTAAAGCCTGCCCATGATGGAAGATTGGCTTAGTCAAATATTGGACGAGCCAGGTTTGAGCCGAAGAAAAGGTAGGTGTAGCACCGACGCCAAAATATCGGGCCCAAATAGGTTGAATGAAACCGCATTCAAGAAAAAGGTGATTTTGTGTTTCCGGAAGGTGTAGACACATGCGACACATCTCAGAGATCTGTCATTTTCTCAGAGATCTGGCATTTCCTGCGTACTAAGGCTGAGGATCTGGCATTTCCTGCGTACTAAGGCTGAGGATACTACAAGTCGTTGATGTAGAAGTTGCCAGATGAAAATTTTAATTTTTTTCGAGATTGGCAGTTTCCAAAGATTTTGCCAGACCTAGGAGGCAAGGGATTCGCTAAGGACAAGCGTTGGGTATTCAACTCAGTCAAGTATTTGTAAGTCCTGGTAGTCGAGAACTTGCCTTTTCGAGCATAAGGCCAGAAACACACATCATCGGAGCCAAAAGGAAGTAAGGTAGTTTGCAAAACAAGCACGACTATCGCCAACAGGAATGTATCGAGTAAGACTCGCATATTCCAGAGGTGAGAATCGGGAAAGAATAAGTCCGCAATGTGCGAGTGTTCATTTTGTTCAGTGCAGAAAACTTGTAACTGTTGAGGGGGCTTTTGAGGCAGACACCAATCCATCCAGATAGAAATCGAGCGGCCATTCCCTATTTGCCATTAAATACCGTGATTAAGAGCCCTCTGACCAACCAAGATACTTCGCCAGTCCAAGATCCCTGCCGAGGAGACTTAGCCTTGAGGAAATACCGTTGAGCAAAATATTTACCTTTAAGCACCTGCGCCAAAAGACTATTTGGGAGGGTCCAAATCTTCCACGCTTGTTTAGCCAACAACGATTGGTATAAAACTTTAAAGTCTCGAAAACCTAGACCCCCCCCCCCCCCACCCCCAATTTTTTTGGCAGACACAGCGTAGGCCAGGAAATCCAATGGATTGATTTGCAGCCTGCGTCTCCGGACCACCAAAAGCGAGCAAGAATTTGATCTAACTGATTACAGACGGATACCGTGAATTTATAGACAGATATAGTGCACAAGGGGCGACGCAAGGACTGAGTGGAAAAGGGTAGCCCGACCTGTTTATTTAGGAGGAGGCCTAACCAATGTGCACACTTGTCTTGCACTCGTTGAACAATACTGTGGAAAATGTCCTTTTTACATTCAGCAATATCCAGATTAATACCCAAGTATTTCCCAAACTCGCGTTTCTCACTGAACTCGAAAGCCAGCTGTATCTGACCCGCATCTCAATAGGTGCGTTTGGGCTAATCACGAGACTAGATTTTGCCCAGTTAATTTGCTAGCCAGACATCTGGCAGTAGTCATATAAAACTTGCTTAAGTGCAGCAATGTTCTGCTCCATATTCCTATGTAGACGTAGGAAAAGGTAAACGTCATCCGCATACATTAAATGCGTGATTTCAGGGGAATGCCGACCAACTTGAATGCCCTAGAATTTACCCTGACTTGCAACAGAAATCAGTCCCATCAACAGAATTTCGAAGCAAAGGATGAATAAGAAAAGCGATAATGGTCCCCTTGGCGAATACCACACTGCGGTTTAAAGGCGGATGTTGGAGCTCCATTGACTAAAATTGAGTAAGAAACAGTGGTCACACATTGATTAATTAAGTCGACCCAATGCTGGGGAAAACCAAAACTCTGTAGCACCTCCTACAGGAAGTCCCATCGGATCCTGCAAAAGCCTTATGTCTAATTTGAGGGAGATCAGAACCACCTTTCCCGTTTTCCGTCGCCGAACACAATCTGGGCTAGCAGGACGTTATCCACTAAGGTGCGCCAGCAACAAAGGCATTTTGGAAATGGGAAAAGATGTTACCCATGATTGGAGTCATCCTAGTGACAAGAACCTTAGAGATGATTTTATAGAGCACATTGCATAAACTTATAGGACGAAAGTCGCCGGCAGTTTCAGGTGGGTGTTTCTTAGGAATGAGAGAAATGTAGGTATGGTTTGTTGTAGCAAGCATTCTGCCAGATAAGAGGAAGGACAGGACTACCTGGGTGATAAGGGGACTCATAAATGACCAACATCGCTGGAGGACAATTGCAAGGATTCCATGAGGCCCAGGAGCTTTCAGTTCTCCTAGCTCAAAAAATGCCTTCTTGATCTCTTCCTGGGTGAAGGTTGAGAAAGAGATAAGACCTGAGAACTAGAAAGCGACTGAAAGGAATAAGAGCTCAAGAATGAGCGAATTGAATTTTGATTCAGGCAGGGGACCTCAGGTTAGGAGAACAACTTAGAAAAATAGGTGACTATAAGGCCACGAACGAAATCCTCATCAGAAGTTACAACGCTTAGCTCATATTTGAGTGAAATAATTTGTTGGCTCGTCTTCGAACGATGGTGGAAGTGTGGAAGAGTTTCGTGTCACGGTCACCTTGTTCTAGCCAATCAATTTTAGCACGTTGGGCCCAAAAAATTCCTTCACATTTCAGTAGAAAATCTAGTTTGCAGCGGAGATAAAATTCCTCAGGATTAGGGCTCTGAGAAATTTGGGAATTGGTTTGGAAGAATAATAGACGCTGTTGAACATCAGTGATCTGACATGTTAACTGACTAAAACTCTCTGTACTCTAGTGCATTAGAGTCCGCAAAAGAGTTTTAAACTTAGACATAACTTGAAAGAGAGGAGATCCAAAGTTCGGCAAGA
This sequence comes from Escallonia herrerae, assembly GCA_033070095.1. NCBI lineage: Eukaryota > Viridiplantae > Streptophyta > Magnoliopsida > Escalloniales > Escalloniaceae > Escallonia > Escallonia herrerae. Next base: position 19,632 of record JAVXUP010001494.1, on the reverse strand, counting down.
GCCATGCCCGCCTCATTACATGAAGGGCCTGAGATGAAGAAAACCACATGGCCTCAAATCCGTGGGGAAGGGGATACTTGTGACTGAGAGGATTGGTGTCGCAGAGAATGGGGGCGTGATCAGAGCGTTGAATAGCTAGGTTAATGGCTATGGCCAGTGGGTAAAAGACAATCCATGGGGGGGAGGCCATCACACGGTCTAGTTTTTCATACAGACAACCTTTATCAGAGGAGCCCCAAACCCAGGTATACAAAGGCCCATCCTAGTGAACGTTAGACAAGCTGAAGGATTTGAGGAAGTCCCGAAAAGATTGGGCACCCAGTATAACCGAGGGGTTGCAACCGGACTTCTCAGAAGAAGTCAAAACCCGATTAAAGTCTCCACAAAGACAAAAAGGACCAGGGAGAGGGGATAAGACTGAAACAATAAACCCCAAGTACTAGGCCGATGTTGTACACACGGGTGGCCATAAAGAAACCCATAGTAAGCCAAAAACCCATCTAGACTTGAAACGAGGTTAAGATCAAGTTGGCGTGAACCAACCCCACAGAGAAGGGATAAGAGGGGAGCCAACCAAGCCACAACCCACCATTAAAACCGACGGGATCTAGTCCTACAAAATTAGTGAACCTGAAATTCCTAAACAAAAGCCCCACCTTGGAGAAAGGCATCTTAGTTTCCATGAAGAACACGACATCGGGGTGGTGCTGCCGGATCAAACCAGATGTTGTACGAACTGTGGTAGCTTGACCTATGCCACCATAGTTCCAGCTGAGGATTTTCATTGCGCGTTTGGTGATTGGTTAGGCCCAATCACCAAAGCCTCAGCACCAAGAAAGAAAGGATACTGAGAGTTCGCAAACCCCTGCAATGTAGTCATGCCCCGCTCAGAATGCATAATAACAGAAGGAAAAGGCAGAGATAGCACAGAAGACAAAGCATGCTGAATAGGAATTCTAGGCAGGCGAGAGAAATTGATTTCAGAAGGCAATATAAACGCGCTAGACAAACCTGACGATGCAACACAGTCCGATGAGCGAGCTCGCTTCAGTGAGTTTGCAGGTCGGCAAAGCTCCACAACTTCGTCTCTGTCCCGTTTTCGCGAGTGGCAGGAACTAGTAGAGGTAGAATCCGAGCAAATGGGAATCAGCAAGGAAGAAACAGTCCCGAGCCCGAGCAGGGCCGAAGTCGTCGTTGGGTCTTGCAAATTTTGTGCCATACCCGTAACCAAGGAGGCCGCAAGAGGGTGCCCAACAGTGTAATCAGTACCACAGCTCTTGAGTTTTTTAGTAAGAGACTCCATCATATCAGAGGGAGCATAATCTCTCTTACGCTTAGTTGAGGAGTTGTCAGAAGAAGGAGATGTGGAGTCTTGGTCCTGCGAATGTGTCATAGGCATATGAGGCCATTCAATTCTTAACAGGGCCATGGCAGCGTCAGTGTAGGGGGGACTTCGGCGTTGGATGCCGCATCACTGGAATCCTCCGAAGAGAGGTCAGGGGCTTTAAGACTGAAGGAAGGAGAAAGGCAACCCAGTGATTGGGTTTGCACAGGTAAAAGGCCAGCAAGCTTGGACGTGCTTAGTTCAAAGTCATGAGTCCCTGGCTGAAAATGATCCAGGTAGCTCCTGTATTGATCAAGCTCCAGGCCCATACTTTTCCAGGGGAGGGAAGGGCCTTCATTTTCTGTTTGACGGGCCATCGCAAGGTTTGTTGGGTTGGCAAGAAGGGATAACAGTTTACCACAGGCCTGTTTTCCGGTTGAAATGACAGGCCCAAAATTCACACTTCTTAGTCCTCTCAAGAGCAAGTCACGGCCCATTTGTAAGTGGCCCAGGCCAGCAGATTTATCCAAATGATCAGTAGTGAGGGGATAGACTCAGTCAAAAATGGCCTAGCAGACATGCATGCCCGTTTTTACTAACCTGACGAGTGGCACCGCTGACTCAGCTTCACCTGCCGACGTGGCAATTGATTTGGCACACACTGCATGCACCGAATGAGACGGCGCCACGTCATCAACAACCATGTCTCCGTCACTAGGCACCGCTGTAACTCCGGCAAGCTCCGCATGCGACGTCGTACTGTCATCAATATTGGAAATGGGAGAGCAAACACTTTCAGGTGAAAAATATAGATTTGATGAAGAGGAGAGTCCGTCCGATTCATTTTCTAGATTCACCGTTAAACCATGGATTTGCACCATTAAATCTTGTTCAGAATCAACACTAGACCCGCGATCAGTGCCATAGACCAGCTCCAATTCGTCCCCATCATCAATAACATTGAACCATGTTGTACGGTTCCGACTAGTGTTTGCAAAAGCCCTTAACGCAGACGTGAAGCAAGGCTTGGCACAGCACGGTGTGCCAGCATTGTGATTCTATCCGCCGCAGTGTACCTGAGACAGGTAATTTCAAGTCGATCGCGCACTACTCGCAATGGCAATTGGCATGTGTCAATATTGTGGCCAAGAACACCACATTTGTAGCACTGTTGAAAAACTTTCTCAAAACGGGCCTGAATCCAGTGAGATTCACGTTGATTTGTGCGCATGAAAAGTCCAGGGATGAGAGGATCATCTAGCTTAATGCGAGCTAACACCCTGAAAAAATCACGCTGTTGTTGTCACACCGGATTCCAGTCTATGGCCAACAACTCCCCAAAAGCACTTCCAATGATACCAGCCATATCGCGATAAAACAGCTCCATGGGTATAAAGTGCAGCTGCAACCATAGGTCCACAGATATGAATTCAACTTGCTCAATTGCCATGGATGGTTGCCAGCGCTGCAACACGAGAAGGGTGCCAAGGATTTTCTTTAAGCACCAATTCCATGTCCGAGTGAACTGCAAAATGAAAAGCAAGCAGGCTGCCAATTTCTTCAACAACAACTCTGCCTTGGAGACGCCAAAAGTGGCCGAGAACACGTTGAAGAAGCTGAACAGAGAACTTGTGTGTATCAACAATAGGCCCAATTAGCGTGTTGGCCCATAGCTGCCGCCGGTAAGCCACCACATCGGGGTCTAAGCTAAGCAGGCGACCATACCTGGCCAAAGTATGAGGGGATTCCAAAAAGTCCGAGTCGAAGCTGTCAGAAGCCATCTCACTGCATAAGACCGTTCTCAACCACCAACGAGATCAAAGCAACACCAGACTATCTAAAGGGAAACAGAACCCAAACAAACGAAACCAACCAAGATAGAGACAATCCAAACGAAGGGATGAAACCTAGCCTTTAGGCAGTCACAGATTCACCGGAGTTTCCAAGAGTTCTCAAAACACGAAGAGCAACGTCTTACCCTGACCTTTCTTCTCTAGCATTTTCTGCCAGATTAGTAACCCTCGGGGTTGGTTGAAGGGATGATCTTATGCAGTCTCTAGCCCTAGCTCGTCTCTTAGGGTATTCGAGTCAATAATCTGTGCCAACTTTCACAAAACTTTGTGGTCGGATGTGTGCATGTGACGGTTTCCATATGCTGAAAACAGTACTACATATTTTCAGTTTAGAATGATAGCATGATGCAGAATAATTATGCAAAGTGGGCACACAATGCACAAGAAAAAAAATCGCAAAAATTAATTGTATATTAAATCTGAACCATGAAATTCTACAATTGACCACGACGCTGTCGCATCTTATGAAAGCGATTAATAATTACATTTTGAATACCATCAAATAACTTTTTTTCGACATAAGTAATCATACAATCATTCATAAACTCATCTCCAATTGAATTGCACAATCGGATCTTCACAATACTCATAGCGGAAAATGCCCTTTCCACAGTTGCGGTAGCCACAGGCAAAATTAAGGCCAAAGTTAAGCTTGTAAACTAATGGATACAAAATATTTTTCTTCTTTTCAACCATTTTCTTCCGCAAGACCCGTGATACCTTTCACACTTGAGAACTCCTTCTTAGCACGTACATCCATGACATAAGTATCAAGCTCATAGCTAAGTGTTAAGAGTTCCATACTTAGAAAAATCGGTTGGATAAAAATTGGCGAGCCGAATCAACTTTTTCTTGTCAAAAGCCGAGAAGGAATCACTTGGACTAAGTACAATTTACACTAGATAAATCAAACTATATACACTCTATTGAGTTCGAATGGTGCAGGTTGAGAGTTCCAAATTTGCAATATTCTCCAGGTTCCAGGTTCACAGGTTGAGAGTTCCCAATTCGAGTAGTATATTCCAAGTTCCAACTTGTCCATTCCATTATTCCTCCCAATCCCCAACTGCAATTGTCAATTGCCAAATGCCAATTCTTAATTCTCTATTGCCACCACGAGCAGCACTTGCCGCTTATCGATCAAAAATTAAAAATATCAAGTAAAAATCTCAATCTCAAATTATATACAATCCCACCATTCCCAATTCATATGGCCTAACGGCCACCACGATTACGAGCAGGCAGTAATTGCCACAAATCCCAATTAGAAAACCCAATCTAAAGATTCTAAGCATAAATCCCACGAGGTAATATTTGCCAAATTTTCAAATGTCAAATTCGAAATTGAAATAAAATCATAATCTAGTAGAGAATTGAGAAAATGAAACTGTTCAAAGAATTAAAAAAATGCAATCGAAACCTATGACCGACGTTACCTTTCTTTCTTTGATGTCAAAGTTGCCGCCAATTAGCGATTGTCGTTGTGCCGTGAGCCGTGAGCCGTGACTGCGTGACCGACTGACCGGAGAATGTCCCGTGAAGCAGGTGAACTGGTGAAGCCGTGAACTCCGTGAAAGGATCGAGGCGCCATCCGTCGACCGTCGCTGATTTCCACCGATTAGTGCTTCATTTGCTTGGAACATGGAAGATCGTGAGAATTGAGACGGTGAGTTGGTGAGAGCCTGAGAGAAGGAGGGAGAGAGAAATAGATTTTTTAGTCATTTTAGTGGAAAGTGCCGTAGTGGCCTTGGGAGAGAGAGAGAGAGAGAGAGAGAGACTTTTTGTTATTGTTATTATTTGTTAATGGCATGGAGATTCTGAGAGAAAGAGAATCAGATTAGTGGGTGTAGTGCTGTAAAGTTGCCTTGGGAACGTGAGAGAGAGAGACTTTTTGTTATTGTTATTATTTGTTAATGGCATGGAGATTCTGAGAGAAAGAGAATCAGATTAGTGGGTGTAGTGCTGTAAAGTTGCCTTGGGAACGTGAGAGAGAAGGAATTAGAAAATGAAAACAAGGTACCTGTTAGTCTTTATCTCTTTATTTTATCTTTTTATTTTATTTATTTGGTGTTTAGTCTTTATATATTTATGCGTTAATTTAACATTAAAATTGATTAAAAGGATATTTTTTATATTATTTTTTTTAATTTTAAATATTTTAGCACATAAAATAATTAACAAGACATCTCTTTAAATTATTTTTAAAATTTTTGGGTGGGCACTTTTTTTTATTGGATATCAAAAACACAATATAAATTTTTTTTCTTGAAATGGCAGGTGGGCACCGACCCACTGGTCCCCCCGTCAGCTACGCCATTGTTGGTAGCCGTTTGACAACAATTGCTATGGTAGTGGCGGTTGGGGGGGGGGGTGGGGGGTGGGAAGGGGGGTGCATGGTAGGGTGGTGCGCGATTGGAATGCAATTGTGGCTTGACGATCAAAAGGATGTTTGTGGAATTTTATCAATTTGTCCACTAGAAATGGACATGTACCGTAAGTAGTACACACTTAACTCCCGAATACAGAGGGACGTGAGCTTTTGAAGCGATTTACAATGCTTTTGAAAATTACAGGATATATTATTGCAAAATTAAAAATATACAAAGATACCTGCAAAAATACATAAAATATAGGGAAGAGTTTTATCATCAACTCCGACTCCATTTACTATCTGTATAATCTTCCGTATTTGTACACTTATTATTGATTGACGCAAAGGAGAAGAAAAAGTCGACAAGGAGCGACTTCCAAAAAAGAATGTGGTAGTGGTGGCCGTACTGTGCACGGTTTCTCTTTACCCTTCGAAGGCCGAAACTCCCAAACAAGGAGGGATGGGGTTGTGGGATTACATCAACTCAACCACCGAGTCGGTGAAACAAAATGCGCCCGATCTCACCTCCGTCAAGGACGCATGTCGCGCATCTTACAGCTACAGTCAGGCCGCCGTTGCCAAGATCGACAACACCGTCAGGGTCAACGGTTTTGAGAAGGTCGGCACCTACTTGTCTGACGCTGAAAACCGGGCCAAAGTCGGCCGATTTGCCAAGAAGTTCACCGAGAACGCCGCCGATTACGCCTTCCACGAGGGCGTCAAATCCATCCCAGGTATCTGCCTCCCCTGCACTTACTATGAGCGTGAATATGACGCACGTGTTAAAAAGCTTGTTCTCCTCCTCAAAAGACATGTGATTTCGAGCAGTTGTGCCTCAGCCATGACTCTTTGCAAATTCTTGAGATAGATTTATTGCAATGTAAATGTCAACGTGGAATTGACTCGGGTAGCAATCACAGAGATAAGAATCAAATTTGGCAAGTCAAGCGGCAGAAAAGATGACTAAAGTTGATATTTATATTACTAGATAAATCCTGGGAATTCTCTATAACCTTCAATAGAGAATATTTAATGAAACTGAGGGAATAAGTGTTTGTATTATGCATGAGATTTGATATTGGGGAGATGGGTCAGGTACTCTTGCAATGGAGAGTCAAATTCTACTTCAGTTCTCAACTTGAAACGGGAGCAAGTAGCGGACGCTTCCTACTGAATGTGGTTGACAAACTTGCTCTTTGTACTAAATTTTAGCTGGGGCTTAGTTGCACAAAGCGGGGGCGGGGTGAGGGGGGGGGGGGGGGGTAAGCACCAAGAAGAATCTGAGGTTGGGAGCGGCTTGAATAAATAAATGCGTAAAGAGTATTATCATTTGTTTAGTGTAGTTTACATAGCGAGCAGCAACAACAGACAATGAGGCTTTAAGGACTTGAAGGAAGGAAGGAAGAAACAAGGAATTGAGTTGAAAAGGGCTTGATTTTTAGGTACTCTCTTACTTGTTCCATGCATCTCTATCCAGCTAACGGGATCGAGTTCCCATATTAGCTTGGGACGAGATCTCATGGAGCCCCTAACTTGGGATCGCAAAAGCGAATTTTCGAGAGAGAAACGTTACCATATTAGGAGTTTCCTGCAACTGAGATATGAAAAGATAGGGGTGTGTGGATAGCATGACTGATTTTAAAGCCATTAACCAGAATGAGCTAGATAAGTTTTGAGATAGAACTACGGAGATAGTAGCACTACTCAGATAATATACTGCCTTTTAATGATTGTACAATTGGATTCGGCTTCTCTATGCGTTATGCGTACTAGATTTCTGATCAACTTATGGTTCGTTGTTCAAGTATGGTGTTCTATTTCCGATTTATTACTTCTCGTGACCGGACTGCATTGGTTCTTATTACTTCAAATTCTTAATTTTGATGGAGAAGTTCCTAACTCTTGTGATCAGTGACTGACTTTTGTAATTCACAATGCATAATATTATGATTATGTGCTACATGCACAATGGATATGTAAAATAGAAAACAGAGTTGGTACCCAGGCTAGCATTTGGGTTTTGTGCATGTGTCGATTGTTCTACTAGCTAAGAAGCACGGACTCGGGTAGGGGTGCGGATACAGCATGGGTGTACGTGATTTTCCAGAAAAACAAGATATGGGTGTGGCAAACTGGTTGATATGTGTGCCGATGCTGATACTTTGGCCAAAATGAAGCACCCATGATCCATATTACTACATAAAACTGGTTGATATCTTACAGGCGGTACTTGTATTCCATTTCACATGTCCGTATTTCTGGTACAACATTTTTTTTCCTTTTTGGGCCATGGGAGCCCTTTGGGCCCGGGCTTCACAAATTAGTCCCAGGTCTCTTGGCATGATGCTAGGAGACTTTACTAGCCAACATCGGCGTGATACATAGTTTTGTTCCTATACTTGTAGTGTGCATCAGGTTTTGATATATAAACTAGGTGTGCTGAAGCATGGTAAGATTCAACAATATTGTCAAAAAATCAGTTGTCTCCTTCACGGCATTCATGCCCTTGTTCTAGTAGCATCCAGCTATTTGTAATTGTGGCATTTTTTACCAAGTAAAAGAAGCGTTTGAATCCTCAGCGGTTGCTTTTTGACAACTCTTGATTGCCTGAAATATCTGCTTATTCTCGTCCTAGAGCTGACACTCGTCTCTTATCACAAAGACTACCTGCAATTATTATTTTGCCTTTCCTTTTTTCCCTCGGAAGGATAAACATTTACTTACTAGTTGGAAAAGATGGGCTGCTATGAGTTCAATGGACTCACCCTTTTACCTACTTTAGTTTTTCATTCCACACTGTCTGCTTTGCTTACGACATCTGAAGTTACTAATTGTGCGTGCAGGTGGCACTGCGGTGTCTAAAATTGCTTCAAAGACGCTCAAGGATATGAATGCTGAGGACAGAAAAGATCAAAAGACTAAAGCGTTGCAAGGAAAGGGGGAGGCAAAGTTAGGCTCTCAAATTGCAGATGCAAAAAAAATCTCAGAAGACATGAGCATTATCTTCTATGAAGAAGGAATTTATGGGTGGCCGTTGTTTGGATAGATAGCTGTATCAGTGTGGATATGTAAGCTTCCAAACGTGACGATGGTTTTCAGTTACTGGTTACGTATTTTCATCTATGTGCGCTATCCCCAATAGATGCGTTTTCTTCTTGTTGACAGAATAATCAGCAGCAACCTGCTGTTCAGTGATCACTGATCAAAGCATTCGTCTGATGACTAAAACTCCTACTATGTACTAAGCCTTGTCCATATCTATTCGTACAACCAGATTTCTCTTGGTCATACTTGTGAAGTAAAGTTGTTGAGGCCATGACATGTTGAGCTTGGCTTTTCTATTGTGAACCTTAGAAAGTGTACGGCCGGCCAATACTCACCATCCGGAGTCACCGCTGGAACTGCAAAAATGCTTGGGGTCTTTATTGTCAATCTTAACATGGGTTCGTCTTTATTGTCAATCTTAACATGGGTTCCAAACTTATTTTTGCTAACACTTCATTTACCTATATGTACTTATTGTCAATGTGTGGTAGATTGAAAATAGTATCTTCAAATCATGATTTTTTTCATTTATATAATTATTTTATAAAGGTTCTTATTTGAAAACGAGATTTTAAACCATACATTTATGACTTGAAATCGTGATTCTAAATTACGTTTTTCAAAATTATCGTAGGATAAATAAGTTCATAACTGCTACATATATAAAAGTAAATAAGTTACTAATAAACTAAGATATTTAGAAAAAAAAACTCTACTTTGCAACTTTCTTTTCTCTCCCATTTTGTCAAGTTTGTTCAAGAAAGTGAGGGAAGGCTTTTAAGGGTCCCGTGGTGGAGACTTTAACCATCTAAAATTCTTAGATTGAAAGGAGCATATATAACAATAATCTCGGAGGAAAAGGAGTTGGAAAATTGTCATAGAACATAGCAACTAGGCTTAAATAAATTGGTCGTAAACTATCCAAGATTTTCTCCCGAGATGAATTTAAGTTGCTTGCATTTCCATAAGCATTTGTGACATACAAAAAGGAACTTTATTTGGCAAGAAAATGAAATAAGAATATCATTTCTCAATTGCTTAGAACTCACTAAAGTGGCTACTAAAGGCGTGGAGGGACATAGATAGAAACTGAAAAAAGATCCATTTGTGTTTATCCTTTCTAGACTTGGACCATGAATCCCCCGTAGACAGACTTGGAGCGTCACTTTTCCGGATTCTTGCTCTTCCAAATTTGCCATGATAACACTTGCACAAACTACTATCAACTTCTCAACCTTCAGCACTCCTTCCAACAATTCACACAGGAGACTATGCTACTATGAAAACTTGCCACAGCCCATCAGTTATTACTCTCTTTCAAGGTCAAAGTATCGTTCTTTACATCAACATGGGCTAAGAACTCGGGTTTCCGGAGGACTGTCGTTCTTGGAAGTGGGTATAGGTAAGGATGGGATTTTGGTGGAAGGGTTGAGGGATAAGAACAAAAAGAGGAGGATGGCTGTGGTTAGATTGAATCAACAATTTGGATTCAACGGTGGCGGTGGCGGTGGCGGAGATGATGGTAATACTGCAAGACTTTTGGGTAACATTGCTTTTGCTATTGGATTGACTTATCTTTCTGTTACTGGGCAGCTTGGTTGGGTTTTGGATGCAATCGTTTCTGTTTGGGTATAGCTCTCTCTCTCTAATGTATCGCAGATCATATAGGTCAACATTTACACGCCGATATACACACACTACAGGTTGCAATTCGTTGATTACTAATAAACCTGTGTGTAGTATCATGTAATCTATAACTTGCAAAGTGCTAAAGACAGAGATAGCTGAGCTGATTCTAAGGTGTAATTACTCGCTTTAGTAATGTGTCATGATAAGCTGTAGCAGCGCTGTATTTTTTATTGCAATCTAGAGACTTTTATAAGCTTCCAAAAGTACTAAACCAGTATTACTGCATTTATATAATATGACGATTAAAGATAATAGAGAGGTCTTTTTAAATCCACTAGACCGTATAGCCAAATTGACTACAACATGTGAAGATTTAATTAGTTACCGAGGTCATATATTACTTGCTTGTTATCAGCATGGACCTTATTTGGATGCTGGGTATATCATGGTTTTTGTTATCTCCCATTGTCACGTCTATTTCTTTCCATTGCTTTCGTTTGACATATTACTTAGTCATGAAATCACCTACTTGCCCCGACTATTGTATTGCAACATTGATATATTTTAATTGATAGCTACTACATTTTTGCTTTTAAAATTCCCTTGTAGGAGCATCCCTTATATTCCCTTGATGGACTAGACGAATGTGTAACTGTATCTGATTCTTTTTGCTTTTCTCACATCCAGCTCCTTGCAGTGATTCTACCAATAGTGGGCCTGGGAGCTTTTATATGGTGGGCAGGACGAGATATAGTTCAGAGCAGTGTGAGGCTTCTAATCTTCGTCCCTGTGTTCTTCTTCTGATAATTCTTCAGTATTCAGTATGTCTAAACTGTTCTTTTGGGGGCGCATGCCCACAAATGATTGATACATATAAGTACCCTATCATATCACCGAAACCATGTAACTTGGTTATTTCGCATTAATTTTTATAAGGGTTTGTAGATCTATAGTTGGGAAACTGTTCTACTGTTCATCTTGAGTTGTTAGTCTTTGACAACCGCATGCAATCTTAAATATATATTTGAACCGTAACGTTTTGGGTTTTGGTGACACCAGCGTGTTAGTAACTGTTTGGTTTCAATACCTTCTTCTGTATATTATGCTTAATTTAGGTGGCTACATCAGAGTCCTTTTGTTATCTGTCAATTCACAGCCCAAAGTGATAAATATTATCGCCTAAATTTGAAATGATTTCGGCATCTACTATTGTCTAAACTCTGGGAAAGTTTAGCTTGAAGGTTATTTAGAGGTATGCATACCTGAGTATTCAGCTGAAACTTTTGCGCTAGTGCCTTGACTGGGTGCTTTATTCAGAAATCGTAAGGAAAAGTTAAGATGATATACTGCCCAATGGTTATATACCATGGAGAATTTTTTGCGCGATACTTGCTACATTGCGCTGAGCATTTTTTCCGATAAATAACCAAGAAAGAGTTACTATATTTTAAGGACTTAGGAGGCCAAAGTCAATTGATCCTTCACGGCTGCCATAGAAATCCTACGGAAACACTCAGATGATGGTATTCCAGTACTATTATTTTGACACCAAAAGGTTCCAAGGTAATTCGATATTGGTTTCTTTCCTAGTTTGTTCTTTCCACTTGATTCTGCAACAAAGCTAATACTACTTAGTAACATATTTGCATATAAGGTGTAGCATTTAAATTTGTGTATAATTATGTAACTCATGAATAAGAAGGTTTCCTTGTTCGTGAAATTTGTATCTTCTCATAATATTGCTGTTTTCCCTTTTTGAAATGTGTGCTGAAGTAGGCAACTATCAAGCAATTACATGAAACACTCAATTTCACATCAGAAACAGTATTTACAAGTTCCTATAGGGAAGAAGTTCATTTATATGTCTGTCTTTCCTGCCTTTGTTACTAATTCTCTGGTCTATATGCAGTGTCCAAACTGTGGAAACGATTTCCAGATTTTCAAGTAAGAAAGTGGGAACCATCCTGTTATGAAGATAACTTAATTTGCTTAACTTGATGGCCATGTCATATGTTGCAGATCTACTTTAAATGACGAGTTGCAGCTGTGCCCTTTTTGTAGCCAACCTTTCTCAGGTAAAAGTTTATGCTATAGCTCTGAAACTTGAAAACTTATGCTTACCACTTTCTTACAATATCAGGTTAGAACAACGTACAGATGTGATTCACTAATAAAAGCATTTCAAATGGCTATTTACGTGAAATAGAGTCATTGCTTAGTTCAATGATAAACTTGATGTGGTATCAAGTAAAAGAGCCTTGATAATTCATGTGGAGCGGCATCACATTGGTGTAATGACCTTTTTTCCATATGCTTGAACCACATTTTTACATTGAGGTTGTGGTTTTTGCATCATTCCTCTGGATTTGGTGGAAATGCTTTTGAATACCTGTCATACTTTATCCCCCATTTTCGGGCATCTTCTATAATTGTTGGGGTCATGTTGCCCCACTTGACTGAACCTTCTCTTTGTGTTTGGCTTATATTCTTTGTCCTACTTCTTCCTGTCATTGTAGCATCTTCTTGTCATTCCTCGCTGTAGCACCAATAGCATTGTACAACAATACCCTTTGAATTGAAAGAAATCATCACTGCTAATCCTCGAGTATAATTTCCCATTTATGTTATCCAGCAGGCTACCACTAGATTATCCCATCATCGGCTTTTCAATATGCTCACTGTACAAGCAAGTTATCTACCGAGGAACTCAACTTTAATAGAATAAAGCATATTGTATTGCTTTTCATAATAAATCTTATTTAGTTTGATAGGTATAAGTAATTCTGTATCATCTAGATTCACATGGCATTTGTAACAGACCCTTTTAGATGTGCATTCTATTTCACTTGTAATTGAGAGTTGACATTTTTTTTTTTATAAGCAGAACCTTTACTAAAACTTGGATGTTGGGTTATAATCTTCTAGATTTTACCCATAGCACATTATCTAGATTATGAAAATTGAATGCTCTCCAGTCTATTACTTGTTCCTCTGGCATTTAAATGATTATCCAATATATTGAAGAGAAAGCAGGTTTCACATTTTCAGTTAACATGTTTGGGTCTCATTTCAGTGGTTGGCGACAAATTCGTGAGTGACCCCGTGACTTTCTCCAACCAGTCTACGACCTTTGGTCAAGCATTCAGTGAATTTTCCCCTGGATCAAAGAAAGGTACTAACTTATTTGGCTTCTTATTGCCTTTCCTTTAGAATCTGGTTGAAATGGACAGATACCTCTAACATGTTAGAAAGTAGCTTTTTCATGAGATAACCAACTCACGTTAACCTTTCTTATCACACTGCAATCTATGCAGATATAAGCGGGTTTTGTGAAATCAACTTTTTTCTTCCTTTTCTTGCTTACTGAAATTAACTGTTAAGTGGCTTCAGATAGTGGAGATTGTGAGCTGTCCATTAGCTTTCTTTTCTCTAAGGAAAAAATTCTATGCAAGAACATCGTCCTCTAGTTTATGGGGCATCTATAATGATGCTTAAAAAGCTTCAATGATAAGCTTTGAATTTTCTCTGAACCACAGATAATGGATCTCTCTGGGTTATGTCAACATTTTGCTCATTTCCATTTCCAGCAGATCATGCTGATTATTTTTTTAGTTCTTATCTCATTGGTTCCAAGTATCTCAAAGATGTTTGATTGTCTACAGGAAAAGATTCATCTATAGCCATTGTCGACGTTGAAGCTGAAGTTACAGACGTGGACTGAGACGCTTCCACTCGTAAGAACCTGGCATGCGGTAAAAGCCCTTTAGCCCCTATGACCAGTTTACTCTTGATTATGAAAAATACGATTTTAGCCTAAGAAATCTGATTGCCAGCAAGGTCGACAAGAATCAAGGAAAATCCGTTAGGGAACTGTACGATCAAATACGACAGATAAAATCTTCTGATGTATGCATATGTGGATACATGTGCCATCTCTCACAAGGCAATAATATGGTCGCCGTATTATTGCCTGTTGCTAGCATACTTGGATCCAATAGGACTATAGGAGTCGAATTTAATGCACTTTCGTCTTCGCGGGAAGTAGGTTAGGATTATGTATGCTTGTATTTTTGTAACATACCTGAATAGGCTACATTGCAGCCCATCTCTCACATGGCAACCTTTTGTGTAGTGCACCCCTATAAAGTAATTGAAAGGGATCAAAGGAGTATCAGAGAAGATCACGAGAACCCATCTGTTTAGTGGACATGCATTTGGTTTTGCTTTGTGGTGCTTTTCATTCTTCATCAATTTCTTAAGTCAAAATAATACTCGATTTTGGCTGAGATCCTTGTCTGAACAAGGTCTATGGGCAAGCTTAAGGAGTCCCTGCCAGTTGGTCAGGAGAGAACCCTTTTTACTTGCTTAGGAGTAATACCCTAGGAACATAAATTGGTGCATTATGAAATGGCACCGAGCCTCACGTGGTGTCCGGTGCTCCCCCCGCGGCCCTTGAAATTCTGGAGGATCTAGTCTCTTCCACGACCAATCGTATTCATAAGGGCATCAGGTTTCCAAGGTGTAAAGTTTCTAATCATTCCCTTCTACTTGAGAATAAAGATAAATTTCACCTACTGCATCCAGTTAGTCACCGATGTAGGAGAGAACCGGTATTTTTGGACTCCCCTGGTGACGTGTCACTCCCAGGAGATGACATGTGGCATTTTATGACACAAGCATATTATTTTACTATAAATAGTGGACTTTTGGACTCATTCTGGACAGAATTCTCTCATTTGACAAAAATTACTTTCTCATTGTAGAACTTGAGAGCTTTTGGATTCTAGAGAGAAATACATTTCTCTCGTGAGTTTGGACATAACATCGACGGTGACATTGGACCTCAACTTGGACCTTAGCTTGGATCATCGACTGCCAGCCCTGTTCGCCTCAGCCTCGTCTCCGCAGCACTGCCACTCCTCACGGCCTGTCTAGGAAGGCTTGCTCTCTGCCCTTACTCCGTCCTTACTGTCTCTCACTGTATACATCTGGCAATTGACACGGATTGCGTCCCTTGTAGCACTTCCACATAGTACGAACCCACTTTCCTCGGTATCAATCACATAGCCCATTCCATCACTTTCATCTCTTCATCTCTCTTTCCTGTGAACTGCGCCTCCCCTCAACCCACTTCCATCACCGCCGGGGTATAGCACCATCGCCCCCGCCGTCTCGGCAAGCCTGAACCCATACACCAAAACCTGTACAATGCCTCTTTGTAAGAGTTCAATTGCGTTACAAAGCATGAAACCGAAAGGACAGAATCCAATGACAAATCCTGAACAACGTGGACCAATCTTACAGCAGCACTTCTTTCTCTGGCGATTATCTCCCACAACATAATCGTTTGGTCGAACAGTACTAGGAGTAAGGTGGGGGTCTTTTGACCCTGCGAGGCAAAGCTAATAATATCATGGGACGAAGTGCTCAAAACATCGTAGTACACTCAGCTTCGATACCTCCTGGGGCCTATCCCAACTATAGCGTTCAGGTTCTCTTGGGATGCAACCATAGTGTGTGTATTTCTTAGTTCAAAAGGGTAGCAGAGACTTCTTGTGCGGATGGAGAACTAAGCAATCTTCTCCCCTTGACAGTGCTTGGCTGATTCATTTAATTACATTCCGTTCTACAATTGAAAAAACTAATGAATCTCTTCCTTTCTTTTATCGAAAGTTCCAAAGGAACATGTATCCACTTATGGATGCATCATGAACTCATTAGAGGGGGCCATTACAAAAACAATGGCGAAAATAGTGGGTGCAAGGAAAAGTTGCATTGTTTTGAAACTTTTAGAGCGATGCTACACCATCGATCATGGTGATGGTTTGTTTTCTCATTTAGCAGCCCCGTTCTGGCTTGCATGTTTACATAGTTGTTGACCTTGGGTGGTTCCCTTGCTAAATGCTTTAAGATGCCTGACCAGTACTCTCTGTCTTTCCAGTTAACATCACCAGTCAGCCGCCACCAATACACAATTATGAACCCAGTTCCACCTTACAAGATTGTAGCTGAACTCCACTTGGGGCACCTTTTTCTTTCTTTGGTTTTGTTTGCCTAGACCTGTCATTTCGGCACATCAAACGGGTGTATGTTATGATACAGAAACAGTTCCAACTTGTGCTGTAATGCAGAACGTCCTGTTGTAATGGATTTAGGATAACACCCAGCTATAGACTTCATAATGCTGGGAATGTCGGAGAGCTCTGTAGTAAAGTAGCTAATGTTGTCCATTGATGGGCAATTGTTTATACAACTTTTAGTAGAAAATGGTTATGTAATTGTTATAGCAAATGTAAAGAAATTTTGATCGTTATTTTCCTCTGTAAAATCCTCGCGATACTCTTCTTTTTTGTTCGAGTCGGCAGCGAGAAGAATCAGAAATAGTTGATCATGATGCCGTATCTGACCCTTGGTAACCATTGAAATTTGTCATCAAGTCATTTCCTTCGGCTTCAATTGGTACTAATGAAGTTCACACTGCATACCCCAAAGCAAAGAAAAAAATTTAATGCAAGCGTTGCAAGCACCGATCTGATGCCGATTTTGCACTAGAAAATGGAAAACAGAAGTGAATTCCCTATATAATCACTGAATTTGGTTGCAAAAGCCAGAGCTCTGGAATCACATGGTACTTGCGACAACACATTAACCAATTTGCAGAGTTGCACTTACAACCAACAAAAACACCAAACCGCCGTGGATTTAATCTGATGCTGTGAACTGAAACATCACCAGAAAGTATACAGAACGGGGAAGGTGTGATGTGGAAGGGGGCACGGGTTTTTTTTTTTTTTTTTTGTGGGGGTGGGTGGGTGTTTGGTGAGGGATGACATTTTTACCAGTAGTTTGCTGTATGTACAGCTAGGTCTGCCCAAATGAAGGCATCTCAGTGCATGAAAACATACTAGATCACGAAGCCCAAGCGAGCCACTTTATTCCGCAAATTAATAAGCAACCACGAACTAGTGCGATGAAGGAGACAATTTTACAACTTACAAATAAATAGCTCAGCTTCAGTAATATCAGAATGGTGACAGGTACATGCAAAGGGGGGAAAAAACCCTTCTTATTTATAGAGATGGATGGAACAACCCTATTTAAATTACTCAATTTGGTATAGCAACCAGTCACAACATTTCCCTGACTATGAGTGTACATGACCACAAAGATTAGAAACTAACAAGGAAAAGGTTTAAAACGTAATAAAATGAAGCAGTTATGCTTCAAGTTTTAAGAAATTTCTAAAATTTGCCCTCGACCGACTTTTCTTTAATTTGAAGTTGTTAAGGCCCCAATTTCAAAGTACAACTTTGCCAATTGCAGGGATGCCTCAAAAAGTACGGTATGAACCAAAAAGAGTTCAGAGAAATCAAAATCTACCAATGTAGGAGCCAATTTGTACCATCTATAAACGGGTCCGAATGCCCGTATGAACTATATAGCCCTCAAAATTAACTTGGAAACTAATGTAACACTTTATCTTGGCATCTCTTCAGCCGGGGAATACCTTACACTACATGCTCTTGTTGTATCTTGGTCTGGATGAGTAATTCATGTCATCGTAGTTAAACATTCAAATATGACATACAACGGCTACTTGATGAAACGACAAGCCACACTGAAGTTACATACCCTACAAAGTGCATCCAATCCACGGTCGAGGAATACTCATAACCGGGAACGGATCATTACTTTTTGTAAACCGGTGCTCCGTGGAGATCTTTTAGCGGGCTCAGCTGACAACTCCTCCTTCACATGGTCTGATGCCTTCGTACTATGGGTGGATATCTCGTTTTGTTGCTTTATGTCGTTCAATTCTTCCTGCAATTTTTTCACCTGCGATTGCATTTCCTCCACTAATAATGTCATATCTGATTTCTGGTTCTTGTTTGCAGGATGTGTAGGGGGTTTATCCTTAAATCCTTCCTTCACAATCTTGTATACTTGTATCCCACCTGCGAATATGAGCAGCAAGCAACATTTCATATAAATACAGCAAATGTAATAATTGACCTTATATTTTTCATGTCACCAATGTGTGCCTAGACATACTGAAAAACTATAATCATCGTGTGAAATTTAAACAACTCAGAATAGTAAACAGGTAGCCTCTGAACCGCTGCACAACAGATGGAATGTGGCCTGAAGTCATTGAACACAGCTACTCAACTATTCCTTGACAACATTAGAGAAACTAATAGCCTTGAGCCACAGCTCAACATTTGATCGTCCTTTGAAAGCTTACATGGAGATTACACTGGTAAATCAGTAAAGCATTCATTTACTTGGTTTCCTCGTAGTCCTCCCATACATGTTAGGGTGTTTGGAATGAAAGATTATAGGGCATGCAAGCTGTGTAAGTACGGCCACCAACATTATTCACTTGAGTTGGGAATGCCATAATGTTTACAAAAGGAAAAATAAAAGAAATTTCATTTACCATAAAGTCACCATATATAAACTGGATGTATAATTGAGCTTTGAATGTTAAGAGCGAAGAAAATAGCCTCAAGCCACTGGAGATGATATACTCGGATTACTATTTTGGAGATAATATTTTTACTGATTGCAGAAACTCAGAAAGTTAAAACTTCATGCATGCGGGTAGAACTTTTGACTAATTTCAACTGCATCACAATGTTGCATCCTGCATTGAACTTCTTTGACAGGGATAGGAGCCTGAGAAAACATTTAACAGAAAGCAAGGGCTGTGCTCTCGAAGACCATGGCAAAAGAAGCTACTGGAAAAAAAGGTCAGAACATTGCAAAATAGGAAATCAAGCCTCTTGTCAAACATTCAGATAGGAGACAGAGCAAACTTTGTCCATTTAGGAAAACATTTTCTGGGGAATTTTCCAGAAAATAGTAATTGGGCAAAATCCTGTCCCAAGTTTTGCTCCAAATATGTGGGACACTAACTTAAGCATTTCTTAACACCAGGTGTTCTTTTTTTGAATTTATAAAAAATAAGTGCCACATGAATTGGAAGTTCAAATTTCTATGGAAGTCTAGGAAGAGAGCCTTACACTAGTCAAAGAGTTCTTAGTATACTAAAACATTACCAAGGTTCTAGAGTAGTTGAAGAAACCTAGAGACAAGCTACCAAGTTTGTACAATTATAAGTATTGTTTCCTTGCTTACTCTCCATTCCAATTTGCTGAACTGGGGCCCCAAAAGAGGAAGTCTCAAACGCATGACTAACATATGCATTTCTTGAGTAAGTTGGTTAGAAATTCATCAATCTCATAGGAGCTAAAGGCTTCAAGAACAGCCAGCAAAAGTAAATCCACCGAAAAAGTTCATTTTGGCAATCCCATAAGGATGAAGTAGATCATGTAAAAGTACCATATGGTTTGAGGCTTATCATCAAAAAACAATTAACTTTTTGCACCTACTCTTGATATAGGCAT